>JADKLZ010053931.1:0-27266 GCA_021533235.1 Biomphalaria straminea | reverse complement strand
CTTTTTTTGAAACCATATTAAACCCATACTCTTTTTTTGAAACCATACTAAACCCATACTCTTTTTTTGAAACCATACTAAACCCATACTCTTAAATTGAAGCCATACTAAGAAACTCCACTTTTAAAATATTTTTCCCGTCAACTAAATGCGTCACACAGCAACTGCGTGCATGCCCTCTAAGAGAGAATATCTAATAAATAGACATGAAACAAATCTAACATGTTAAAAACTTACCTGATTAACAATAAATGAAAAAGGAAATTCATCTCTTAAACATTGAGTAACAAATGCACCAACACCAGATCCTGTTCCCCCAGCCAGGCTAAGAAAATTGATGAATCCTCCCAAGCGATCACATTTCTCCACTTCTCTCCTTACTAGATTCATTATATCATCCTGAGATCTAGGGCCATGAACACAATAACCATATGCCCAATTATTTCCAGAGCCTCTTTTCTGTGAATACCACTGCTCTGGGCAGTAGCTCCATTTACCACTCTTTCGAGCTTGTTGAAGTGTTTGGGCAACAGCTTTAGTTTCCATGTCAACAAGAACTGCTCTGGCCTTAGGAAGATCAAATGATCCATCTCGACTTTTGGATTCAGGTTGAGAAAAGAATGTGGAGAGGCAAGTTTGAATATAGTCATGGTTGTCCTGACTGCTGACACCTATTAACTTGCTGTAGACATCATCTATAAGAGTTGAAAATGTCTGTTCACCAACCTGATTACCACACTGTCCAAGCTGCAAAGTGATCACAGACATTGTTCAGGACATCTCAGCTGGAAATACGTTACTAGTTAGGATACATTTTGTTTTAAATTTCAGCTAATTATATCAATAATTATCAGTTAGTTAGACATATTGACATATTTAAATTCTACATAAAAAGTTGTAATAGTAATCATTTTTTATTTAACTGCTTAGAAACATTAATACATTTAATAAATTAGACAGTAAATTCTTGACATCTAAAAAAAGAGCTAGGGTTCTTTGAAATTTCTTTTTTAGATTACGCATTCATCACTTCCCTCAACAATACTGAAAGCCAATCCAGATCTAACCAATCATATCACTTCATTCTTACAGTGGCTGTTAGGGTTAGTGACAGCTTATTCCATAGCAATGGTACAGTTTTATATTTCTACAGTTTTATATATCTACACCCCTCCCAGCCCCAAAAAGTAAATAGGTCATGTGTCTGACTAATTCTAACAAACTGGTCAGTGTAAGTTACTGTAAGGTTTCTCTAAGCTACCTTTAGTCATTCATGACAATTTAAGACATGAAGCAATAGTGTTTGTTGTGTGAGTGATCAGGTGAGAAAATAAACACTGACATGGTTAGTCAAGCATGTAGATCTACTCTTAACCATATTTTTTTTTTTGCTAGCAAGATCTAGATCTGACTCAGACCTAGATTATTATTGAAAATAAAATTTAATAAAAAAAAAATTATCTATAGATAATAGATCTATATCCATTTTTGTGATGTAGTGTAAATAAAAACACATTTACAGTAATCTAACACATAGAGTCTAGATCTAAATAAAAAATTGTCAAAAACCATGGGAGTTTCCCTTTACTTTAAGTAACTTAAGACAATGACTATGACGACTATAGTCGTCTATTATACTAAATTATAGTATGTCAATGATATCTAGACCTAAATCTAGATTAGCCTATGATATATGATCTTTAATTTTTAATCTTTAAAATCTTGTTGACTTAAATACTTAATTTTAATAAATGTTCAACTTTGTCATGACAACTTCAGGCCCAAGCTCCAGGCAGGACAAAGACCAAGAGGGGGGACGTGTCTCGACAGTCACTTACATTAGTTACATTGTATGGTAGCCATGAGGCACTAAGCCGGACGGCCCAGTTTCTTGCCAGAGGCAGAGCACTACGGGAGGATTGAGTCCTTCCTGCTCTGATTTTTCAAAAGGAGTTCATTCAGGCAGGACCAAGACCCAAGCAAGACCACACAAGACTGTACGCCGCCTGTAACTATAACTAGTGTAACTCACTGTTCAACAATACAACATTCAACGCACTAAGTCGTCGAAGTCCAAGATGAAGATGATGCTAAGACGCTAAGTAAAAATTATAAAAATACTATGACTATGACTACTATGAGTTTATCATAAAAGTTTATGACTACTCACTACTATTACTATTAATATTATAACTATATACTATAAATAAAAATACTATAATTAGTATAAAGTAAAAGTATAATAATATTAGTTATTATTAGTCACTATTATTACCTGCTCTCAGTCTCAGCTCTGTCAACTCGTCATCATCTATGATCTACTAAACTACAATCACTAGATCTAGCTAGATTAAGTAGATAGAAAGATAGAAGTCTAGATCTAAAGTCTAAAGGGTCCCTAATCTTAACTCTAGATTTATTATTTATTGTTATTATTATTCTGTAGTCAAGACTCCATTACTTTTGTCTCTATTCTAAAAAAGTTAGATCTATGATGATGACCTAGAATTTCTAGTAGAAATAGTCTAGCAATTACAAAACAAAATATTTTTTGTATCAAGAGTGAGTAGAGATTTTTAAGTATCTAATTTCTAATTAATACAAATCAAATTAAATTAGCGCAATTAATTGTAAAAATTATTATCCCTTGATTATTTATTAACTAGATCTAAATCTAGAATCTAGATCTAGATCTAAAGACCTAGAGTCTAGTTTGTAAGTTTCCATAGAATCTCAAAAAAAAATAAATATATTATATTTTATTTCGTAGGTCACCCTAAGTTACGTTTTTATAATTATTTACATCTAGGTAAAGATGGCAGCTTCCACCAAGGTCTTTAAATTGAAAACAGTAGTTTCTCATGGAAAACAGTGTTGTAGTAAAATATTTATAAGGAATGTAAGTTTATCTAATTTACATAAACGATTTACCAAATTGCATTAGTTCAGGAACAAAAGTTAGATTATTTGCAGATGATTGCATAATATATAGGACAATAAAAACAACACAAGTGACAAGATACAGAAATTTTAGAATTTTATAAAGAGAATTCAAAAGATGAATTACAGAAATGGGAATCAAATTGGAGCATGTCTTTTCACCCAGAAAAATGTCAGTTATTAAGAGTAACAAAAAATAAAACAAATTAATTCCACTTATCTTATTCATGGTAAACCGGTAACACAGACTAAAAACGCAAAATACCTACTACCTAGGTGTTATAATAAATGAAAAACTGTCATGGAATCCCCATATTGATGAAACTATAAAAAAAATCAAACATTAGGGTTTATTAAAAGAAATTTCTATAAATCAAATAAGAACATAAAACTAAAATGCTATTTAACCTTGGTTAGGCCAATAATAGAATATGCATCCTCTGTTTGAGACCCCTCAACTCAAGAAAACATTAAGAAACTAGAACAGACACAAAATAGAGCAGTGAGATTCATAACAAACGAATATTCTCATTTCACTATAGTAACACCTTTAGTAAAATCACTAATTTTAGAAAGCCTTCAGGATAGAAGACTTAAGAGTAAAGTAGCAATTATACACAAAACACTGAACCATAATCTCCAAATACAAAAACAAAACTTAATAAAATACTCAGAAAGACACAAAGATAAAGGCACATTCCTCGTCCCATATGCTAGGACAAATCTGTACAAATGCTCTTTCTTCCCTAGTGCCATCAGAGCATGGAATGGTTTGCCTGAGCTAGCCAGGAAAACCAGTGACTTGGCAGAATTTAAGTCACTGGTAAATATGCATGACTGAATGCATGACGCGTAGGATGTAATCATCTTCTTTTTTGAAGTAACGTCTGTATTATATAAGATAAGATAAGAATAATCTCTAGAGATTATTCTAGATGTATATAGGTTTTGTAAGAAACTCTGTACTCCTGAAGGTGAGCCTCATATAGACTAGTAGATCTATTTTTCACGATCATCGATCGATGGATTGTCATACTCATAGTAATATTAGTATGATTATGATAGTAGTAGTATTAGTACTCATAGATTCAGATTGTTATGGTAGTTATAGGAAGTCCTTATATTTTGAACACCACACAGTAGGGAGGTGAAATAAAAAAATTATCTTTGAAAAAAAATTTTTCGTTAGTACATCGTTAAAATACTTTAAAAGAACTTTCCACGACAATGGTGTGTGGCGGAAAACAGATTTTCCATTGAAAATTTTCATAAACAAAAATGTTCTTCATCATCAAAAGTAACGGATTCACTTCTTTAGGCAATGATATCTTTACATAAACTGAGCATAATCGATTTCAAACCAAGACCTATGTTAGAAGTAAGGAAACCCCCCTCTCAAGATTTTACTGTATTTTTGAACACAAGAATTTGCGGTATTTCACATAGCTACACATAGAATTCACCTGCCTTGAACGGGTTGATTTTTTTGTTTATAACTCATTTGTTTTTATGTTTGGAGCTAAAAACGACAATTCGGTACTGCGCATGTCCAATTTTAGATAAGTTCCCCTATTTTTGTTCCTTTTTTTCAAAGAATATGGCAGTTTTTAAGATTCTTGGTACCCATGTATGTAAAGCTGTTGTTTTAGCCTCCCCCGGCAATTCACACCCATATAAGGGATGAAGGCTATATTATGAGCCTATTTGATCTTAGGCTGATGGGCATATCAAAATAAGCTTTCAAACATCTTTATAATTTATAAATGAAAGAAAAAGTGCAGGCTGCTAATTTGAAGCCAGAGACCTGCCCATGATTATGCCAGATGAGCTGGAGGTGAGGAGAGGTAGCCTATATACAGTAAGCGTGTAGTGTCACAGCCTATCAAAAAGGCAGTGGAGGGAAGGAGGAGGGGAGAGTTATTAAAAGAACTATAAGCATCTATGGGAGGGAGGGGATGTTAAGTTGTAACAAAACGACATCCAAATTGTGAAAAGAAGAAGAGGGTCCTTGATTGGGAATTAAAAGAAAGACAGAGAGAAAATATCATGTTTATTAAATTAGAATAATTTATAGATCTATTTTCTAAATAAATTTATTTCTGTCTGTTTCTACACATTATACAGGTATTTATATATATATAGGCCTATAGAGAGAGAGAGAGTATGAGGAAATATACTATAAATACATATTTGCAAAAGTGAATCTGTAGACTTCTTTTACTACAAGAAAATCTAAATAATTTTTAAGTAACACAGACATAATTTATTAGCAATTACATAGTGATGTTCAATGCCGGTGCTCAGTGTTCAACTGGAGGAGAAAGCCCAAAAACTGCGTTCAAAATAGGTCATGAAGTGATCTACTTTATTTTAAAATAAAATCTTGACTATTGGTAGTAATACAAAGGAACACATCTATTTTTATTGTCCTTTAGTTGCAGAATAAGAATATGCTTTCAGTTTTTTTTTGTAAGTTAAACCTTCACCAAATAAAAAAATAAAATAAAAATTTGACCTAGTTCCCGAAATGGGTGTTCAAATATAAGAACCTACTCTATATTCTACTTAACTATTTCGAAAAATAGCCTAATATGGCATCATTTATAACACGTTGGGGAAGTTTACTGTAAATTTTCTAAATAAACACGATCTTTATTTATTAACAATGTGGTATCATTCAAAAGCTTAGGAATCCTCCTTTAAGATTAGCACAGGGGTTTTTAAAAAATGAAGCTAATGTAAAAACAACAATCAATCTACTAGCACCATGGGTTTGGAAGTCTAGCCATTCTGTTTCAAAACTATATAGCTGCTAGTTAGCAGTTTATAGGTCAGTAGAGAAAGGTTTGTCAAAGTACCTACATGGAGTTCTGTAGTGTTTTCTGACCCAAAACTAAAAACAAAACAAAATGATGAAAATCTTTATCTTATGCACTTTTTTTTTTTACTTCTCAATGAGTCAATCTGATCACATTTAAGAAATTTCCTAAGCATCTTCTTTGAAGAAACACACTTTTTTTTTATGTCATTGTAATCATGACACAGTAAACAGTAGATAAAAAATTTAATATTATAATAATTATAATAAAAATATTAATATTATGTTATGATGAATTTTGTGCCAGACTAAATAATAGACTCAGAGTAGACTTAATTAGTGAATAGACTAGGTCTAGGGTAGAACACTAGGTCACCGTAGGGTAGGTGCAAGACACAGCAAATGCATTTCTCATCTCAAGGGCAAATGAAAGGCTAAATCTGCAATAACCACTGAGGAATATCTTTTCATTTTATTTTTATTGCAAGGAAAATCCTCACTTAAAAAACGGCTCATATATCAAGACCTGGCTTCATTCTTAGATAATGGAACATCATTGTTCATAGAGCCCCAACTCTTCACCTTTCTGTACTCAGTGGCATTGTGACCTAGAGGACTTAGCCAAATAGTAAATGAATAATCAGAGTTGAGAGACAGACAATTGAAGAAAACATCACACTTTTTTTCCTTGGCACAGTCTGCAAAAGAGCTCACAGCTCAGCAGCAATAAAGCTGGCTGGAAGAAGAAGTAAAGTAGACAGAGCTTGTAAGGTGTACATAGGCTTATAAATGAGTTTGTTTTCTAAAATTGACCTTTTTATTATAAATTTTTTTTTTTATAAATACTTCTAATTCAGGCTTCATGGACCACCTTCTTCAAAAAGCCAAAAGAGCAAAATGAAGCTATGCCTAGAAAAATTAAACCATTTGATGGACCATCTACAGCCTCTAGACTTCAATCTCTAAAAAAGAAAACGTGAGTAATATCTTATAAATAAATTTTAAAGTTGAAAAAAATACGAAAATTAGACTTTTACTACTTATGCTGAAAAATTAAAAAAAAATTTACTGATGCAGGACTGAAAATACAATAAACATTCTAAAATTATGTTTATTGTATTTTTTCATAGTAATTACAGTGTTCATTTGTAACTTAACTTTTTAAAAATTGTTTACACACTCTAAATGACCACTAGGGTCACTTTTTCAAGATTGATTTTGCAATGTCTCTGGAATGCTGACTGTTCCACTGAATAATAAAAATTTATGTTCATGTATCAATATAAAATCCTTGAACCAGATGACTGTCTGATTATTCTTCTACTTGCTGTGAAGGATAAAATATGAAAATTTAAACTGTTATTTTTTAATTTAAACTTGGCCATTTTCAAGTTTGAAATTGCAGTGGTTTATTTTACCAAAAACAATTTTTCATTTGCAATTTCAACCCAATAATTTTTTTTAAAAGCTAACATTTAAATATTTTTAATGTAAAAAATTGTATTTTCTTCCGCTTTATTTACTTATTAACACTTTTATGGTGCAGAACTTTCTTTTGTTCCAGTTTTTTTTTTAATGTGTTTTATTTCTATTGAGATATAGATCTAATTCTCCACTAAAGATGATTGTCAGAGTGAATGTGAGAGAATATGTTTAGGGTACTAAATTGTATTTCTTTTTGCTTTAAAAGCTCTTATAAAAAAAATTATATAAAAAAATTATAGTTTGTAACTTTCTTTTGTTCTAGTTTTTAAATTTACATTTTTTTCTATACAGAACTCCTCTAGATTAGGTGATTGTCAGAGTGAATGTGAGGCATTATTCATACATCATTATGATTATCAAATGTGTTATTACAAAGAACATCTCGATGAAAGCATATTTGTGTGGAGAAAATGACTACAAATTGAAATGTAAAGACTGTAGTTCATAGTAATGCATAGTACAATTTAGAACAACTACATCTAGATCTACAAGTAGGTCTCTGTACTAGAACAAATCAAACATCTTAAAAATTGTCACAATGAATATAAAGAACTTTTAAAGTGTTTTTGTGGTGGGTGGTGTTGGTGTTTAATATTGTTAGTGGAGATTTTCTGATATGGAGAGAACAAATAGTAATAACAAATGGCTCTAAATCAACATCAATTACAGTAAACTCAGGTGTACCTCAAGGAACAGTCTTATGTTCATGACTATTTCTAATTTACATAAATAATTTACCAAATTACATTAGTTGAGGAACAAAAGTCAGATTATTTGCAGACGATTGCATAATATAATAATAATAATATAAAGAGCAATAAAAACAACACAAGATAAAGAATTAGATGAATTACGAAAATGGGAATCAAATCAGAGCATGTTTTTCCACCCAGAAAAAATTCAATCCTTTTTTTTAGTGAGTAAAAGAAAGCTTTAATATGATTAGCTTTGAATATCACTTTATGTGTCTGTATTTGAATTAGTTTTATCAATTCTGTATGTTTGCACTACTTTTTAAATATTTTTTTTTGACAGAGTCAGTTGTAGTGTTAGAGGTTACAATCCTCCAGCAGATGTTGAGGCTAAAATTCAATCAATTGCAGCAACAATTATTGGTTTTCAGGTTGACATGAGTTACCAGCTAAATGATAGACTTATTAAATTTAAGGTAAAATTTTAGAATTTTTATGTCAATGCCATAAATTAATTTTGACATACTCATATTGTTTAAAACAGACTAAAAAACCTTGAAACAAAAAAAAAGGTTCTAGACACTTATGACATCACCTTTTTTTTTGTTTATTTAGCTGCTAACAAAACTGATGGAAGAGTTTGATCACATTATCCCTAACACTGAGCTGTGTGACTTGAATACACTAGCAAATGTTGTCACTTATTTTGACACCCCTGTCAGAGACACTACTTCATTTGATGACTTGGCACGACAGCAGCTGCCCAAGAATTTACACATTCAATTGGAGCCATTAAGATTTGACCCAGAAACAGACACATTTTTTGATGGGAAAACAGCTTTTCCTAATCGCCCAACGATAGTTTCCAGTTTAAAGTACAGTAAAAAGTACAAAGGTCACTCTGGAGAATCTAGAAATGCCCGCAGTCTCACAAACTTTGAAGAACAGAAACAATTATTCGAAGATGCTGAGAAATTAAATTATACTGTGAAGAGTTCTTAATATTTTCTATTTATACAATTAAAATGATGTGACTAAATCTAAATCAGTTTCTAATTGTGTTTATCTTAAACCAAATGTAATAGTTATTCTCTGCACTTAATAATAATATCTTTATTTTCCTTGTGGAAATTTATCAATTGCAATTGTGCAGCACACATAATATAACAATAGCAAACAAAATATATGTCACATCACATGTAAGAAAGTTGGAGTGTATTCAACAAGAACAAGAGTTCTGTTCAAGTGTCTGCTTTTGTTTTAAGCTTTCTCAAGAATATTTTTATTGAATGCTTGCCAACAAGTTGAGTTTGTTGTCAGTGACCTTACTAACTGCATTAGAATTGTATTAAGTTTCTATTTTTTAAATGCTCAGATTGCCAAACCAGACAATGATGTTCAAACTCAAAATACTGCAGATGTGAGCAAAGTAATACATTTACAAAGCTTTTTGCTTACACTAAAAGAAGACATTTTTTTTTTCTTAATCTTTGTTTGTTTTTGTGTGATATAATCTATGTTCACAGTGAAATTTAATTTATCTACTGAAACAATACTAAGGTTCTTAAAATGTTGGGCCATTTCATTGTTCACTTCAGTACGGAAATAATGCCTTCTTGTCTTTAAGAAAGTTATCATTTCCCTGGGTTTTGTTGCTTTTTTCATTAAATTAAAAAAAAAAATTATTACTACATTTAGCTTTCAATGTTTATTTCTCTGAAATATACATTTATGTTTGAGCTTTCTGAGAGCAAGGCAGAGTCAATTGTAGTGTAAAGGAACAAAAAGGACTATCCAATAAAAATCATTAATGTAGGGTATGAAATGTTACACATTGGGGATGTCATAGCCCCTTGTCAAGTGTTAATGCATGTTGCACTGTTAACCCTACCCACTGAAGTCTCTTTGTCAAAATTTCATAAGCCCATAGTATTATGTGGGATGGGATTAATCTTCAAGGCTTTCATTTTCAATAAGAATATGAATTTGTATTGCTGATGAGAAATCAATGAAAAATAACCTTGCATATGTGCTGGGTATGTCCAGGTGTTTGAATACAGAATTTAAAATATATTAGATAGCATCATTCTCTTTGATATGCATATTGTAACTCAACTTACTTTCTATAATTGCCATTCATTAGAAACATTTAAACAAACTATTTTTTTTTATAAGCATTTAGATATCTTTGAAGTACAAATCTATAATCATTCTTTTCCATTGGTTTGGAACCTTAGGTACAGACAAAAGTATGGACAACTTCCAAAAAGATGGTATTTCACTGTTGATTAATTTAGTAGAGAAAAGGTTAAGCCAATTGTTCAGCACACTCTTTAGGACTCACTCTTTTATATTTGAATCCATCTTGCCCTCATGTGCTCATTGGGTTGACTATTTTTTAAAAAAGGTACATTTGGTTTCTATTTCAAAACAGATATTTACAGTTACCACTTCAAGGGCCCAGGGGGGAGCGGTGGCTGAGTGGTTAATTACTTGTTGCCTTCCAAACCTGGAGTCCAAGGTTCAAATTTCATGAAGACTGGGATTATGAATATGGGGACTTTTAGTGCGCCCCTTAGTCCACCATTCTTTAATGGGTACCTGACTAAAGTTGGGGGAAAGTAAATGCATTTGGTTGTGCTGACCACATCACACATTGCTTGTTTACTGTTGTTTACTGTTGGTCAAAGAACAAATTACCTTAACATCATCTGCCCTATAGATCGCAAGGACTGAATGGGGAACTTAACATAAGGGTGTCAAAACAACAGTAGAAACCATTGATTTTGTCCCTCCCCTCTTTGTATCAAGATTCTTTTTAGTTTTTGACCTGTGTTAATGATACTCCACACCTGATTCATGTTGAGTCCTCTAGTTTGGTTTAGTCATTTTTCCTTACTTCCACAAGTGCAGATTAAATTGTGCTTTTTTTTTTTATCTTGTTTGTTACCAGTCGTAAATGCCCTTTACTTCTTATTTATTTCTCTTCTTACTAGTGTGCATATTCAATTCAAATAGAAGAACTTAGCTTAATATTCAATTTACTGTTCATTTCAAAATTTCCTTCACTAAATATTTCATTAAAATAATTGAATGGTCAAAAGAGACTAATGCATAGTGGTAAATGAAACCTAAGACTAAGACTGCTGTATTGATCCTTACTGAAATTTGTTGTGATCACAAGGACTCTTTTCTCACATAAAGACAACACAGCAGAAACATACACATAAATACAACAGACACAACATAAAGAGTTCATTCAGCGACTACACACAGGCATCTTTGTGCTTTTCACGTTCCCTGATCCATGAATGGCGGTGATAGAGTCTGACCGAGTGAGGTACGAACGAGTTTTGTACCGCTCTGTTCTGGTCTTGATAGACAGTAGTCGCCCACTTCGCGACGATCTGGCGTAGTTCTGATGGTCATTGTCTTCCAAGATTTTTTCGATTTTTCTTAGGCACTTTTGTTCAAAAGGTTCCTTTAAATGTGGTAATTTTTGATGCCCTTTTTATGATGTTTTCTAGATAGTTTAGATGAGGCGCTGCCTTACCAACAAGTTATTCCGTATGTTAGCAGATTTTGTTAAGTTGCACCATAAAAAATATCTAGTATCTTATTGTTTTAGCTTAGTTTATGTTTTTTAGTTTAGTATAGAAAAAAAAGTCTCTGGGCTGTTTTCTTTGTCATAGTTCCAAGGTGATTTTCCCATGAAAGCTTGTTATTAATGATAACGCCTAGATAACTTGATAACTTGTTCTATAGATGTAGTGTTTATTTGTAGTTGACATTTTTTTTTCTTTCTAAAATCTATTATAAGTTCTTTAGTTTTTGTGACATTCAGTTCTAGAAAGTTGTCAGTGCACCAGTTTGTAAAGAATCTTGCAGTAGAGTTTGTGCAGCAGCACCAAAAATAATGTCTGAATGCTATCCAGTTTCTTAAATAGTATCTACATTTCTTTTAAATAGTTAGCTAAAGAGCTCAAGTGATTATAAAAATAAAAAAAAGATTTCTGATAGCATTCATACTTATGCTCACATTAACAAAAAACAATGTGCTTGAATAGTAAATACTTATTGAGTTTAAATATGGTTTATTTAGTTAAACAAATAATTATTAACCCTAAAACTGCTACACTACATATTCTGAAATACATAAAGAAGCATTCGTGCCACCAAATCCAAAAGAATTTGTTAATGCTATTCGAGGGTTAAATTTAGAATTCCATGTAACATTGCTTCCTAGTACATAGTTCAAATCACAACCAGTCATTGGAGTTTGTAGATTTAGTGTCACCGGGACTGTTCCTGTGTAAACTGACATGACAGTAAAAGCAGCCTCTATGCTTCCAGCGGCACCCAAGAGATGACCTGTTGCTCCTTTAGTAGAGTTGACCAGAATATTAGAGCTGTGGTTTTTAAAAAGACTTTGTATGGCACGGCTTTCAACTGAGTCACCCAGAGGTGTTGAGGTAGCATGACAGTTGATGTGCTCTATTTGTTCAGGCTTGAGATGACTATCTCTCAATGCAGCTTCCATGCATCTTTGAGCTCCTTTCCCATCTTCAGGGGGAGCAGTGATGTGTTTGGCATCTGATGACAAACCGTATCCTAGGATCTCAGCATATATATGAGCATTTCTTTGTCTGGCATGGTCAAGCTCCTCTAGGACCAACAATGCAGCACCTTCTGACATAACAAAGCCATCTCTAGCTTTATCGAAAGGTCTAGACGACACTTGGGGGGTAGCATTGAAATTGGTGCTCAATGCTCGCATCCGTGCAAAGCCAGCCATGGCAAGGGGAGTGACTGATGATTCACAGCCACCAGCAACTATTACATCTGCATCCCCATTACGGATAAATCGAAAAGCATCACCAATGGAATGAAGTCCAGTTGTGCAAGCTGTTGATACACTATGATTAGGACCCTGAAAGAAGATCATTTATATAGTTATAATTTGTCAAAAATAATTTGAAGAAAAAAAAAAGGAAATCTATTTTATCATTAGTCTGAGGTTGTGAACAATGCAAACTGCTTCAACAAAGTTAATAAATAACTGAAGTGAATCAAACTTTTTTTTTGCTGACATTTAGAAATGAAATAACACTTACTTTAATATGATAAATAATAATTATAATAATATCATCACTGATTATTAATATAAAAACTCTTCACAAAGTATGACAGCTATACAACATTTAAAAAAGATGTTTAACTCTTTCTCTCCTAATTAATGTTGTTTTCTTTTCACCTAAAATGTTTTTAACTGTTAAAAATTCAATCTTGAATAGTTTCCTTTTTTTAAAAATCCAGATTTTTTCCCCTTTTCAACATGTTCTTACCGAAAATGATGTTTTTTAAAGAGTGGGGCTTTAAAGAAGTCTTTATTTTCTTTAGATTGATGTTCAGGATTGTAATGACATCGGATAATGAGTTCAAGACAATTATTATATATATGTTAAAAAAAGTTGTGTGAAAATATTGAAACATTGTAAAAAAAAAAAAATCTGTATTAATTTGGATAATACCGGTAATATATTTTCTAGAACTAGAGCTAGTTGACTTGTCCACAGTCTGTCAGTTTTCTGTTATCTGATGGTAGTGATATGGATAAATGTGTTTTATAGGCCTAAAGGCAACCTGCACCCATTTACCACTGTTACATAATACCTGAACGAAGTGGTCATCTCCTTTCCATTAGGACTAAAACAGAAAGATTTAAAAACTTCTTTATCCCACTTTCGGTCAGAGTGTTACAAGATCAGCTGTTGTCATCGAGAAGTACATAGAAGTCAAATTCATAAAACGCTGGTTGTGAATGTGTATATGTTTCGTGTGTGAATGTTGTTTGAATTATTCATCAATATTGTTTTTGTGCAGTAGTTACGCTGAAGTTGTCAATTGTATAGTCATGCTGAATTTCCATTAGATTGGATCAATAAAAATTATCTTATGTCTTATCTACATAATTCAAACAAATATTTCAATAACTATCATAAAAATACTTGTATTTAAATAAAACATTACATCTAGATCCAATGACTTTTCCATTGCTGGTAGGTTTTCATTTTTATTTTCATAGTCCAAATTTAAATCAATTTTGATTCTTTACCTAATATAATATTTTCTGATAAAAAGCAAAAAAGTTATTGAAATTGAAGTTTAATCATAATAGTGTTATAACCCTATTTGAGACGCAATAGGGTTAACTGTGTGTGATCAGCTGACATGTGACACAGGCAGTAATACATTTACTGAGCTATATCAAAGGGCAAGGGACAGTACTGGCATGAACTTTGCATACGAATAGGACCCGTGTTATGGACCAAAGACAGAATGTGTGAGGCAATGTAGTTCAACATAGGACAGCGAGGAGACCGGGGCTGTTAGTCAGCCATGAGTTTAGTACAGTGAAATACAGTGTAACATTGTAGTAGTTTATTGTGTTGCCAATGTGTCATAATGGCTGTTTTATTTGACCATTATTAAAGTACCAGATTATTTGGAGCTCTTGTCAGGTTCTTGTGTTGATATGTTTAGCAGTGTTTACAGAACACCTGATTAGGAGAGAGAGAAGATTGTAACAATAGGGTAGCCAATTATAAATGAGCAAAAATGAATGATTCCTTCGGAACATGAAAAATAATTATGGAGAGAAAGAGTTTAAAATAAAAAGAAATAAAATATTTCATCTTAGTACTTTTAAAAACATAGACCAGAGTGCCAAAATAATGAAACAAAATATTTACAATGAAATATAGTTGATATATTAAATTATATTGGGTATGGTTACTAAGTGGCAAGGTGTCTGGCTTCCAAACTTAGGAATCATAAATTCACAGACTGGGATTTTGAATTGGATTTTTAGGATGCCTCAAGTCCACAAAACTTTAATGCATGTCAGTTTGTCATTGTGCTGCCCACATATACACTGGCTAATTATGGGTTCTAGAAACAAATGATCTTAACATTATCTTTCTCCATAGCTAGCGAGGTCTGAAAGGGGTAACTTTACTTATTTGATACACGTAAGAAAAATAAAATAAAAAACAAACATAATAATAAATAAGGGGAATTTAGTAAAGAAACAGTTCAAAGAGACCTACCTTGAAGCCATAGGCCAAACTAACATGAGCAGCAGCCATATTTATTAGTATTCTAGGGATAAACCAAGGAGATATTTTACGGTAATGAAACTGACGTTGAAGTTCTCCTGCATTCACCACTTCCTCTAAAGGTATCATTCCTGTGCCAATACAAACACCTGTAGAAAATGCAAAAATATAGTCATTAAATAATAAATGACATCAAGCTTCATAGAAAATAAACATTCTGACGTGCTTCATAACATGCTTACTTTTATTTATTTAAATAAGTGGAAACAATAATTACAAAATGATTTCTCAACTGTATCCATAAAATAAAAACATTATATGCAGATAATTGACAAAGTTGAAATATCTTGCCTAAATGTCTTCAATGCAGTTAATATTAAGTCAAATCAATAGCCCAATTGAAACATAAGTTTAAACTTTATATGAAATGAATAGGTTCATTGTGACAAGATTGCAACACAGGAGTTATTACATTTATTTTGTGCCTTTACTGAGAGACAACTTTACTCATATGATGTGTGACTGATATTCAAGGTTTTATCTCGTCTTTTAGGATCACATTGGAGCAATTGGAGAGAACCTTCAATAAGTAGTTTAAAAGATGGTAGCCTGTTTAATATTATAACACTTAAGTTTTGCAAACTTCTCAACCTTAAATCTTTAAGAATAAACTAGATGCTATCTTGCCCCGTATAATCACTGGACCAGCGATACTCTTATAAGACTGCACTATCACCTTGTGATGGTCTGCCCACTTTTAGAACTTGCCTAATAAAACTCACCTCTGATCATGGAAAGCCTGAACATTTTTACAATTGAAATTCAGTTTAAATAATGGTATAGAAAACTTTTTACAACTAGGCATCTTTTTCATTGACTTGGGGAAGGACAAGAGTACAAAACTTGCATCAGCAAATTCTAAAAAAGGCTACAATAACTCTTATCATTTTTAAAAACCTGTTCTCTCTTTATCGTTATCTTGAACTGGTTTCCATTTGGCAATGGTCAGGGCCTCTTCAGCAGCACGCAGACAATACTGAGTCATTTGTGTCACAGCTCTGCCATCAATAGTTGGAAGTCCAGTGAGATTAAACTCACCCGGATTGTTTCCATGTCGCACCAGTCCAACAACTTTACTGGGAATTTGTTCAAAAGCTAAAGAGAAGAAAAAAATATTGAAAACCTGCTGTACTTAATGACAGACTATTACACTATTTAATTATTCCCTTATCTTTTATTTAAAGCCTACTGATAGTTTCACAGTACTACAATTATATTATTATCATCAGGCTCACTTACCTTCTCCTTTAATATTAGTAATTCCTGATGTTCCTGATAGCAATTGGTCCCAAACAAAATGCATGCCTGTTCCCAAACAAGAAACAACCCCTAATCCAGTGACAACAACTCGACGACTTTGATGTACAGAACTACACATTCTTTTCAGTTTTCTTTGAAACAATGGAAGGTTGATTTTTTTTTCTACAAAGGAGAGGAATAGAAAAGTCAACCTCCACAATTCTTTATTGTCATAAATTATGATACAAGAGTGAACAATACAAACACATTAAGATCATAAACATGATTTGTTTAGGCCGGCTAAAATTGTATCACAACTATAGTAATGAAGTATGTGATTAAGTTAAATATTATAAAGGATAAACACATTAATATTTTTATCACTAGAATGTTTAAATTGCATGATATGTAAAGAACAAAGGGGAAAAAAAGAATCATGTCCATTTTTTTTTATTATTGACCATTACCGGAATGTTTAAAGGTTTACTGGCCTGCAACTGTTTTCAGTCAGTTGAATTACAGTCTCACGAAACTCTTAGACATGGATGAGAAAAGGGTGGCCAGTAGTGTTATGACTTTTCTCACAAGCCAGTGGTGGTAAATAATTCTCAAAAATGACTTTCGTCATATTTAATTTAAAAAAAACCCTCCTTAGTATAATACATATACAGAATATTATAAAATTAGATGTATTTTTGTTAGCCTTGATCTATTAAAAATTTAATAACATGACTGATCCAAACTAATTGATACACTTAATATAAGTTGTTTTTTTTTTAAACTGTATTTTTTTTTACTTTGTTTTTTACTAGATACCGGTACGAAGACAGCACAATATAAGAAAGTGCTGACATATCAATAAAAGCATATACACAATTTAGATAATTAACTAGTTGTTTTTATACATTTTAGGTTATTTCTCCATAAAAATAGGACTCCCCTGTGTCTCTTTTTTCTATTGCTTCTCAACTGTCTCTGGAGTTTAGCACCAACACCATTTTTGTGACCTATATTAACTGCTTTTGTGCTACAATTGAGACTTTAAGCTTATGTGAGTTCTCACAGATGCTGAGGTATTCAAGACACTAAAAAATACTTTAATAACATGGTCTTCTTTTGATAACTTCCCATGTTTGTTGTCACTAAAGGAAATTTTGTGTCTTTTCCTTTTGTCTCTATTGTTACTATACCTACTAACAGTCTCTAACCTAAACTTGATGTAATTTCCTGTCTAACCATAGCAGAGATATAGCAAATGGAACATCAAGGAAATTAATATTTTTAAAAAATTCATAAAAAAGTGCAGTACAAGAGATCTAAATTGAAGGTCACATAAGTACAAAGCCTACATCAGTTAATGAAAGATATTTATGAAACTTCACCTATATTTTCGCTATCGTCTTTAATCTTGTGACTTTCATTTACTTGCTCTACACTTTACAGAAACGGAAGATCTCTTTAGTAGAATAGTCATTATCATGATCAAACTATATTGACAGATAAATTAAATACCGGTAATTAGATTGGTCAATAATATGACTTATATGTGAATCATAAATCACAGACAGCTCTAAATTTGATATCTAGTGATATTTATCTAGATTCTAGTTGTCTATAATTTACATGATGTCAATGGTCACATTATCAAAATGATTTTCTTTGTGAATGAAGATGTGAGTACTCAAAGTACTTCATAAAATTTCCATGACAATCGAAACAAAGACAACTTTGATCCTGACAAATAGTTCACAGATAATCGACAGACATTTATTCAGTGACAACTGGCTCACAAAAAATTCCACAACAAATGGCTTGCTGACATTTTTATCACAGGAGGTCAGAAAAATTGAACTGTTACTGTGTTCATTGTTGTTTTTTAAGTTGATAGTAACAGATTTAGTTCAAATTCAAACATTTTTGTAGTTTCTTAGTATTGAATAGAAGGGACTAACATTATAACACATATTTGAATTACCAGCATTTTTGTTTTTTCTATTACTTATTCAAACTTATTCTCCATGAGTTTTAAATTGCTTCTGTGGAACAGGACTGCATCAGTGAACAAAATAAAGAAAACATGTATAATTATATAAACTATCCCTGAAACAATATTTTTGATATAAAACTGGAAATGAGGGGAATGACTTAAATTTTGAATGTACTTACTAACTGGCTTATCAGTGTTTGATCATCCTTTACTTAAGCCTACTAAAATGATTATCTGTGTTTAAAAAGTGGTCCAGATGTTAGTATTTTTATTTTTACACATAATTTAAATAACTATTCTATCATGGTGTTATTATAGGTTCAATCCTCTTTTAGGCATTTGTCAGATGTAATACTTTTATTCTGTTTCTACACAGTCATCTGGAAAATATAGAGCTCAAAGCAATTTAATAAAACTTTACTGACCACGAAATCTCTCTCTCCAAGAGAAAAGTATTCTCTGATTAATCATTGCAAATTGTCTAATTTGGAAAAACATTCTAAAGACCAAATAGACCAAGTAAAATTATTTTATTTTTTTTGGGGGGTGTGGACGGGAGGGGATTTTTTTGGATTTTTTTTTTGTGAGTTTTAAAAGATTTTTTTCAATTAGAATCGACATGTTTAGAACTTGATCCTTCAAATCTAGAGTAATATCTAGATCTATAAGTTTTTTTTTAGGATTATAATGACAGTAACTTGAACCAATTGTTTGTTATATAAGTTTCTAAAGTTTCTTAAAAAATGAAGATTTTTATGCCTACCCCAAAAGCCCTTCAAGACCACCAGGAGGACAGTTTGGAGTGCAAAGATCTATCACATGGACATGGCCAGGCAGCCACCAATTCAATAATTAAACTAATAAACACTCATTATTAAACACTAAAACAGTATTATAATTGTTAGCTTTGGGTACTGTCTAGTCAAAGTCCAAGTAAGTGTCTTGTCAGTCTTGAGGTTAATTATTAAGTTTTGTAATTTGAATTTCATTTGTTAGTTCATTTTGTATCTCAGTTGAGTTGATTATCATTAATATCATTATTTTATGAAATTTTATGGTTCAGTGTAAGTAACGATTTTTATTAAAAGTGTTACTCTAATTCTTATCAAATGTGAATATTCGTTTGTTCAAAGTTTGTTGGTAACATTCTCAATAGACAATACGCCTATTTTGTGTGTTTTTATTTGGGGATCACAGACCTATGTATATAAATAAAAAGGGGATTTCACACAAAAAGTTAATCGCAGTAGTCTTCTCCTTGTTTACATTTTGATACTGATACTGACGATAATAATAAAGTCTCTAGATCTAAATAAAGTAGATCTAAGTAAAAAAAAAAAGGGGGAAAGCAGTATAAAGAAATGTGGTGGCGATATATAGAATCTAAAGGAACCGCTAATTTGGAACCTTAAGAAAAACATAATTAAAAGAAGATTATAATCCAGATCTAGATTTGAAATAGATCTAAATAGACAAGCTACAAAGACGCCATGTTGAAAGCTTAAACTGTTGTCAACTAGGAATAAATGGATTAATATTAAATTATTTTGTTCTAGTTTTACTGTTTTACACTCTTTTTCTATCATCTATAGATCTATATTCTAGATATAGATCTTAGAACCTAGATCTACTTAGACTCTAGATAGAAGATCTAAATCTAGACATAAATGGTAATCTAGATCTAAAAATTTAATAGTAATAATACAATAATTATAATAATAGTAATAGCCTGTGAATGTGATACTAGTGATAGTGACAGTGATAGTTTAAAGTTTTAGATAGGCTATATTGCTATATAATAAAAAATAATATAAGTATATATTATATTTTATATAGATCTATATATATAATAATAATATAGTATATTAAATAAGATAATAACTTAATAAGGTAAATTATAGAGTCTAGATCTAATTATACTTTTTTTTTATAGTTATAGTATACTATTATTATTAGAATCTATATTATTAATTATACTAGATCTAAATAATACTAAATAGGATCTAGATCTTTAGTCTAATTATTGTAAATTATTTTATTATAGTTAGTATTTAAGTATAGGCTAAAAGCCTATAGGTCACTAGACTAGACTACCTAGATCTAGGTCTTTCATATTATTATAATATTATTATAAATTTTATTTAATAATATGTCTATATAGATCTAATAGAAGCTGTACAGTGTTTGAGTGGTGAAGCCAGTGAAGCATTTGACTTCCAAACCTAGGAGTCCCGAATTTGAATTTTGGTGAAGACTGGAATTTTTATTTTAGAATCTTTAGTAAAGAAAAGGTGGCTGTTCATTGTGCTGGCCACATGTTGACACCCTTGTCGACCTTGTTCACCCTGAAAACAGATCACTAGTACAGAGTAGTACATCATCTGCCCCCATAAGTAAGGGGAACATATCTTTTTACTCAAACTTACTGTTATATAATCGTAATAATCTGTATCATATAATATGTATAATATTATATTGTGGATTAATAAATTGATCATCATCTTGTAATTAATTAAAGTAGTAACACTGTAGTATTTAATAATAATAATTCTTATCTTTAAAACGTCTACCATTAGATAACAATGTAGCCTTCAATTCATTTTAGTTTCATTGTTTATGATTATTATTTAAATATAGGAGGTGCGTTGGCTGAGCGGTACAGCGCTTGGCTTCTGAACCTGGTTTGTTGTTGTGCTGGCCACATAACACCCTCATTAACTGTAGGCCACAGAATCAGATGACCTTTACATCACACAAGGTCTGAAAGGGGAACATAGATATCGATCTAGTCAATTTTAACCCAAAAATAGAGTGATAGTAAAGATCTAAATTTCTTGACTTTTGAATGCAGTTACTGTAGTTCAGTATATCTAATTTGTCTGAATATAGAGCTGGAAATGTCTGAAATATTGCAAAGTGATGAAGCCAATTCAACTACTAAAGAAATAGAAATGGAGGAACAGGAACATGAAGACTTTGAAGATGGTGATCATGATCATGAAGATAGTGCACAAAAAAGTCAAAGCTCTTCAGAGTCAAGTGAAAATGAAGATGAAGAAGAATCCGAACTTCAGTCAAAGATTGATACACTTTCTAACCAGGCATGTTTTATGATTTTTCTTTTTAAATCTAATAGATCTACTATTAGATCTTTACATATATTATGTATATATATCTAAAAATCTTATATGTATGTAATATATTTTCTCTGCTTTCTAAATGAGACACTAACAAATGTCATGGATTAAAATGATGAAAATGGTGCAGAGTCTTCAAGTAGGGCACTCATTTGTACATGTAAAACTGAGTAATCCAGTGAAGACTGGAATATTGAACTTTAAGGGGTTTTTTTTATGAAAATCCAAACAATCTTATTTGTATTTATATCAGGTTAAGGTGACTTTCAATTTAGTGGTAGAGGAGCCAGACATTTTTCGTATGGTATGCTTTTCTTCCAGAGCGGAGGCCTCGATGTGTTTTTACTACTTACTTTTAAAATTTTTAATTAAAAACAACTTGGGAGTTTAGTCACAGAGATAAAAAAAAAAAAGCTATGGAGAGATCTAAATGGAAAGATGTAATTAAGCAGACCTTAAGTGAGTCACAGTGATGGAAGGATGGTAGTACGAAATAGAGTCTTTCCGGTTATTTTTTTATAAAAGTTTCTCAAATAATTCTTATTCTTATGAGTTCCCCATGAAAGTGTCAAGTAAAAAGCATCACTTTAATTTCTTTATGACTAAATTGTATTAATTACGTTTTTAAAAACATTTATTTCTCACACTTTATGTTTGTATTGAATGTCCATCAGATTTCACAGAATCCATTCATTTATGACAATCACATTGAGAAAATAAAGCTTCTTAAGCAGCTAGGAGATCTGTACAGGCTTAGAGATGCCAGAGCTGACATGTCCAAATATTTTCCTCTTACTGAAGGTAATACAGATAGATAAAGTATAATCTGTTTATTACCTTTGGTCTGTGTGTGCTAATAATAAATAAAGCCATAACACAAAAAAAACAACAACATTATTTCAATTGCAATGTTTAAAATCAATACTGTTTTAAATAACTTTATTAAAACTAACAGTACTGTTAAATATAAACAAAATCATTTGAATGAAACATCTCAAATAAAATTTTAACAAACATTTCGATAAATTTTCTTTGCATTTCCAGTTCCTACATTCTGTCCAATTGAACTTTTTGTACATTATGCTTATTATGAGCTGTGTCTGTGTTCCTATTAATAAGTCTTTGAAAACTAGTTCAATTATGAAAACAAAAAGTTTGCCTTCCAAGAAGTTAGGAACTGTTGGAAGATAAAGAAAATCAAGAACAACAGTTTCAAATACATTTTAAATAATTTTAAATAAATCATCCTGATTGAAGGCCCAGGCTATTTAATATATCTGTATCTGACTGATCTATTTTTCCACTTAGAATTTTTTTAGTACAAAATGTTTCTTTTAAATCATTCTTATTTGTTTATCACAATTTTAAAAAAAAACTTTAAGTATTGAAGTTGTTTTAGTTGACATGTTTGTACAAAAGTTTATCTTATATTTTTAATGGCAACCCAAAGAGCTGTGGCTTGACTGGCTACATGATGAGATACCTCTTATAGCAGATGACAAAGATAAGAAAAGAGTGGAGGAATTATTTGAAAAATCTTTTGGGGATTATCAATGTGAGTAATTCTTTTTGCCTAAGCTATCTCTATTATATTACCTGTATTTTTGTAAAAATAATTTTCCTTATTAGCTTACAAAATATTTATGAGTGGAGGGACACTAGGTGGATACAGATTTTGAAAGTAGCTGTAACGATTTTCCAGGAAATTTTTATATACTTGGGAAAACAATCTAGCCAATCGACCACACACTGAAAACTTTACAATTTTTTCAAATATAGTGAAAACTCAGGTTTGACTGTTATAATTTTTTTTCAAAATATAATCATCTTAAGCTTTAATTTGGCTATTTCTAACACTCTTTCAGCTGGTATTCCCTGACTTGACTCAATGTTTCTTTGAATTTAGTAAGGAGTTGTATAAATAAAAGATGAGCATGCATTTTTAGTACTGTTTTAATAGCTAGACTGTAATAGAAGAACTGAATTGGGCAAAGGTCACTGGAAAGACTCTGACAATAACAAAGCATTAAAAGAAATAATTGAGAAATGATAAACCACCATCAGCTTCAGAAAGTTTACATAAAGAAGCAACTTTTTTTGTATATTACTTGTTAAGTCTTGTTTTCCTATGGAAAAGTTTGATTTGACCTTACTTCAGGGGTGTAGCTAGAAAGTTTTCATCGTTTGGGGGCCCGTGGGGATTGACCTCTTTGGGGGCCCCTGCATTTTGCGTAATACTTAATTTTTAATGCAAAAAACACTCATTTGGGGGTCCGGGGGATTTTCAAATTCTCACCCCCCCCCCTTAGCTACGCCACTGCCTTACTCTTGTATCCAAACTGTATCATCAAGAACTTGGATCTATAGTTCTCTAGCACTAAATCTTACTTTTTTTTTCCCCACATTTTTTTCATAGATCGTTGGTCATAAACAGTTAAGCTTCTTATTAATATTTGTGTCTCAGCTGTTCCCATTTGGTTAGAGTATGTCCAGTATGCTATTGGTCTAATGAAGGAAAAAAATGGACTTCCCCTTGTCAGAGATGCTTTTGAAAGAGCTTTGTCTGCTGTAGGCTTACATGTAAGTCAAGGCTCTAACATTTGGGATGCCTACAGGGAGTTTGAAAATGCCATTTTGTCAGGACTGATCGTAAGTAGTTGTTTCCTAAAAAAATGTGTATCTTGTCTTATACATAGGCTTAAGTAAATGAAAATAGTGTGTCATCTATATGTAAAAACAATGACAACAAAGTTCTGTTTATATAAACTTTTTTTTGTCTGTTAAATGTTAGAATATTGTTTTACCTTATTATAATATATATATATGATACAAAATTATCTCATGCACTAAACTTTTTTTTTCTTATTGTTCGATGAAAAAAAAAATTACTAAAAATTAATTTGAACATTTGGATACTTAACATTGTGTTGATTTCTAACAGCCACAACCAGGAGCTGTTGTGACTAAGGAAGATGAGGAAGCTTTTGCTCTTCAAAACCAAAAAGTTCATCAGCTATTTAAAAGACAGTTGGCTGTTCCTTTGCTTTGTAAGTTACATTGAGTTCTAATGTGGTGATAGTGTTGATTTTAAGCTTACCAAACAACTTGCTTCTCGGTATCAGTTTGAGATGATAAAATATTGAAACAGAATTTTAGTTCATATAACTCTTCAGAGTAATTTTGTTTTTCAGATATGCAGAATACTTTGGATGAGTATAAAGAATGGTTAGGTGAAGACACTATTGACATAAATACACAAAAGGCTTTTGATAAAGCATTTGAGAAACTACAACAATTACAGGCTTTTGAAGATAAACTGGTCAGTCAATGATTCATTGATTTAATGTTTTGCTTTTGTAACTGTTTGAATGAATGGATTTATACCACTTGTTAGATGATACAATGTTCAATAAAACAGTGGCATGTATTTTCATCACAATAGAGTAGAGATTTAAAGATTGGAATGCTAACATTCTCTCTCAGCACAAAGTTCAAAAGATGGGAAAATAATATTTGTTTGCCAGGTCAAATGATCTGGTCTAACAAAAGTTAAAATAAATATTGTTTTTTAATAAGGATGAAACAAGCTTTGTAATTAGAATACAGACAAATTTTCAGTCAGATTTCTTCAATTAAATTTTTAATGTGTTTTGTTTGTGGATTAGATCAACAGCGAGATTCCACAGTTTCAGACATATCAGGAATACATTCAGTATGAACTGAAGTCTGAAGACCCATCTAGAATTCAATGTATTTTTGAAAGAGCTTTGAAAGAGAATTGTCTGAATACTGACTTGTGGCTTCAGTACACAACTTACATGGTAAGATGAATCATAAGTAAAGTAACCCTTTCAGACCATATTATCCATGATGATCTTTTTCAGTGGTTGATGAGAGTGTTTTATGACCATTACAACGACCACATTTACTTGTCCTCAACAAATTTTCTTTTACCTAATTAAGATGGGTGAACTCAAAGACAGCAACATTCAAAATCCCAAATCCCAGTTTTAACTGGAATTCAAACCAGAGACCTATTCAGAAACCAAGTGCTTTATCAATCACCAACTAAGCCCCTTTTTATTAAAAAGCAATTAAATGTTTTAAATCTTTCTCATAACATTTATATATATTCATATATCTTAAATATCATTCCTATGTTATTTTAAAAAGAATTTAAATATCTTTACTTATGCACAACAGCTCTCAACTGGTCATCTTCCAGAAAATATAGAAATGTAGTTACTCAACTCATTTTTGTTTCCTACCTAATATTGAATGTTTTGCTTACCACTTCATTAGAAAATCTTTGTTTGTCCTAAACTATGTTGCTGATAGATTCAATTATGTTTTAGGATAAATTAAAATTGAAAGAACAAATTGAATCAGTATATGAGAGAGCTGTACGTAACTGTCCGTGGTCATCACAGTTGTGGGTCAAATATCTTCTGGCTATGGAGAGACAGAGTGCACAGTTTGAAAAGATGAAAGGTAATATTCCACTGAATCCTTATCTAGTACAGATTTTTTGGAAACTGAAATAATACATAGAATTTAGTTTTAAATTGCATGCCTTATTTTGTAATTTTAGGTTTAGCTGAAAGGGCCCTCCTTGTTGGGTTCTCTCAAGCCTCTGACTATCTCTCTGTTTGGTGTCAATATTGTGACTACTTGAAACGTCGGATCAATTGGGATGCTGGTACATATTTAAATTCTAATAAATTAGGAACATACAACAGAAAATATTTAATAGCATTTTTCTAATTATTTTTTTTTTATTTTCTTTTTTAATTTCTATATGATTTGAATCTCTAAGTATTTTATCTACATTTTTGTATGGACTAGATCATGAAGAAACTTTAGAGACTTTTAGACTATCAACACAAAGTGCTGTCAACTACATGTTTGAAAGTAAGGACTAATTGTTTGTGTACAGTAGCTTTTAGAATAATATTATCAGATACTAATAAATTAAAAGCTCATTAAGCATGTAAAAAATCAGAAAACCTTAGATCTTACATTGATTATATACATGCCGAAAATATTGCTCAGCTAAATAGAATATTGTTATGCTTTATAAAATGTTGTTTAGTTATGATCATGCATACATTTATAAGTCAACTATCTTATAATGAAAATTTATTGTAATCTAAATAAATCTGAAGATGGTAAACTTCTCTTTTAACCTTAACAAAATATCTTAATAAAATTACTTACTTTTTTTTTCTAACTTCATTTGATCTTGACAAAAGCCTTTTTTTTCTGTATTTACATTTTTTTCTTTAAAAAAAAAGTTGACCCATATTGATAAACTATTCATTTTTTTTTACTTGATCCCCATCATTTAAAATGGACTACATACTTTTTTTTTTTTTTTAAATCATTTTTTCTTCTCTTTTAGATTTTGGTAATGAAGGAGACCCAGGAGCAGTATTACAACAGTATTTGTCCTTTGTTGAGGTAATTCTTTGGTATTGCTTTGTATTCTAGAGACTTTTTCTTCTTCTGTTTGTGGACTTGCTTGTTTGTAAAATTCTTTTATCTAACAAAGTAGATCAAAGTTTTTCTCTTAAATTTCTTTTTGAGTTTAAACAGAATAAGTTTCTAAAAGTTTAGAAATTTTGTCCATCCTAATCAAATTCTTATCCAAAAAAAAAAGCCAAAAGTAAATCAAAACCTCCCTGGCATATACAACAAATCTAGGAGCTCAGACATCTCTAAAAAGTGTAACTCTATTTTCTGGTAGGAATGTGCTATAGCTTTTCTTCTTTTCTCTGATAGGAATGTGCT
>JADKLZ010053929.1:21511-31545 GCA_021533235.1 Biomphalaria straminea | reverse complement strand
ACAGGCATGCTCAGTTCTAAGACTCTCTTTATACTGTTGTTATTGAGATAAAGGCATGCTCAGTTCTAAGACTCTCTTTATACTGTTGTTATTGAGTTACAGGCATGCTAAGTTCTAAGACTCTCTTTATACTTTACAGGCCAAGTTTTGTAAGAACATGGAAAGGGCTCGAGAGATTTGGACTGAGGTGATGCAGGCAGGTCATGGAGCTGATGCAGGAATGTGGTTACAATACTACAGACTGGAAAGGTTTGTGTTTTTATGCTGTGATATTCTTCAATAGTCACCTAATTACATACATCCATGGACTAGGACTTAGATATTTACTTACGGCTTCATCCACTACCAATATTCTGCTACTATTTAAGAATGATCATTACTATCTAAACTATAATGGATGTTTTTTGTTTCTAAAAATAAAATTCTATATTTTGTTTTATTTCAACTTTTTTTCTTTTCTTTTACTGTTATCTCTAAGAGAATTAATGTGAGACATAGACATGTATTTTAAGAGAGAGGACATGTATATGAAAAGATTATTTTTCTGTTCAAGCTTTATATTTAAAGCATATTTGAAGTGAAGTCTGGAGGTTTATTTTATTTCTCAGAATGTTTGGTGACAGTAAACATTGCCGTAGAATTTTACAAAAAGCCCTGAACTCAGTCACTGATTGGCCAGAATCTATAACCCAGGCATATATTCAGTTTGAAAGAGAGGAAGGTTAGTAGCATGTTCAATGTCATTGTAATTCTTAAGGAAAAATTGTGTCATGAACTTAGAAAGTAATTATTTTTTATTAGCAGCCCTGAACATGTTAAAGTGTACAACTAGCTAACTGTTTTGTAGGTAACTTGGAACAGTATGACATGGCTGTGTTGAAATGTGAGGCCCAGCTGGAGAGAATCAATGAACGCAGAGCCCAGGTGAGGAAAACTTTTTGTAATAGAACTCAAGTCTAGAAGTATGTCAGGCACAATGAAACTAAAAGAAAATTAATGTTTTTGTTAATGAGCTCTTTCATACATTTTTATTGTAAGCAAGCTGTTTTGTAAAATTATAATAATAAAAATAGTCATTAGTATATGTGCTATTTAATTAATAGTAAAAGGTATGAATTAGATAATGTGCATTCAACTGTTAACTTTTACTATTGAACCTATAATCCTTTTTTTAAATGGTTTAATTTTAGAGTGAACAGAGCCAGCAGGATTTGAAAACAAAAGATAAACAGGCTCGTGGAGATAAGATATTTCCTAAGAAAAGAAAACAAGTTGAAGCCAAAGTTGGTGGTGCTGGAGATAGTGGATTACAAAAGAAACGAAAGGTAAGGTACATTATACACATTGAACTGAAAGAACATCATTAGTTAATACATATACACAACTTTCTTTTGTGAAGTATACCAATTTCTACCAATTAATAAAGTGCAGTTTTATTTTAACTACAATTTGTATTAGAAGAATAGCAGGAGATTGTACTGTAGATAGATCAGAATAGGCATTTTTTTTAGTTTGAAATACCAAAAAATGCAGCTCACAGCACTCCCACTACCCCCTATTTTGTAAGGATGGGGTGTCTACTGTATTTCCACTAACTCCAGGAGAAATCTATTCTAGGGTACAAAACGTCTGAAGAATGAAGGGTTAGAATGTATTGAGGATTAAATACTTATATTAATTACATATCTGTGTGTGAGGGGGGATCGTGACTATGCCCATGTAAACGCTTATGCATGAAAGCATGTAGGTGTGTGTGTAGAAAATTACTACAATTTGAAATTTAAAGACTGGAGTTAATGATAATTTGTCACACAATTTTAGAATGACTAGATTTACAAGTAGGCCTGACTGAACCCAACCCGAGGTAGACTCGTCATCAAACCAAATCAAACTTGAGCTTAAATCTGACTGAACTTAAAACTTACCGAACTGAACCCAAACTTTAAAAATTGGGTTTGATTCGCATCTCTCGAACTTATTCTATATAAGGTGTGTCTCGAGATCTATGACTGACAAAATTAAAAAATAAGATAAAAACTAAGTTCCGAATACTGATGTTTTTTCTTTCAAACTGTTCCACTTCAATGATTTATGTATCACAATTTCAATAATTTATGGGTAACAAAATATGTGTATTGCATGGACATTATTATAAGCTAGGATGCAGCAGGTGATTCAAAGAAGTGTCTGTTTTGTTTAAAATGCATTACAAGCCTATCAATTGATGCACATAAAAAGTGTGAAAAGTCATAGTTGGGAATAAGGACTTTCTATTGGAGGGATGCCAAAAAATTATGGGATGTCATTGTAATGCTGGCTGTTCATTTATTCAGGTTAAACTTACTAGGAATATGTTATGCTTATATGTGCTTTTTCTAGGACCTTAGAAGTGTGTGGTTTGTTTGTGTCTGAGTAGGGTCAGCCATTCCATTAGAAGATACAAGTGTATTGTTGGGGGAGAGGCATTTAATTTAAAAATAGTGTCTGTATTGTTTGGGGGTGATGTTATAATGCAGGCAGGTGAGAAGGCTACAACTGATGGGCATAAAAAGTGTTTGTGCTTACTCCATATTAAGGGATTTCAAAGGTTGTGTTGCACAGGTATCTGCTTGTTAAAATATATATGCTTATGGGAAAAAAATGTTATTTTATATTTTAAATATTATAAAATTGTATATATTTAAACAAATGTAAACGTATTGCATCATATCTAGGTAGATCATTTGGCTTCTGCTAAGGACTCATCAGAACCAGTAGTTAAAAAGGTGAAAGAGGAAATAAAAAAGGAATTACAAGAAGAAAATCCTACAAGTAAGTACTGATTATATAAGATATAGCTTTCAACAAAATGTTACATCAAACTATAAATTGTAGAGTCCTAAAGAGTCAAAAAGTCTTTATATTATTGCAGGTGATAAACAAGAAGATATTTCTCGAGTTATCCCTCAAGAGGAATCAAATTCCAGAGTTATTCTCCATGGGGAATCTGTCAAACATGATCCATCTAAAGACAACATCACTGTTTTTGTTTCCAATTTAGATTTCTCTGTAGAAGATGAAATAGTCAAAGGATTTTTTGAAAAGGTTCATTTCTGTTATCATTTCAGTAATATTTTTTTTTTAAATTAGTAGAATCCTTGAGGAGGGCGCGGTGGCTGAGCGGTAAAGCGCTTGGCTTCCGTACTGGAGGTCCAGGGTTCAAATCCTGGTGAAGACTGGGATTTTTATTTCGGGATTTTCGGGCGCCCTTGAGTCCACCCAGCTCTAATGGGTACCTGACTTTAGTTGGGGAAAAGTAAAGGCGGTTGGTCGTTGTGCTGGCCACATAATACCCTCGTTAACCGTGGGCCACAGAATCAGATGACCTTTACATCATCTGCCCTATAGACCACTAGGTCTGAAAGGGGAACTTTACTTTTTTTTACTTTAGAATCCTTGAGAGGTAATATTTTTAATAAGTGAAAGTTGATGAGTTAGTTGATTTCATTTTGATTTGTTTTCGCACTAGCATGTATGTATGAAAAATATGTTTCATGTATCAGTGATTGATAATTATTTATACATTTAAGAAAAAATTTTAAGTCTTAGAAAGTTTTTATCATCTTTTAAAATATTTGTGTTCATTCGGCTGTATGAAGTATCCAATGGAGAATGCTTTATTTACTAACAAGGTGTACTTTATCTTTACAAAGCAATGTGATGGTTGATATTTATTATTTTTCTCTTTCAGTGTGGTGAGATAACCAACATCAGACTAGTCAGAAACTATAAAGGAAAATCTAAAGGATTTGGCTATGTGGAGTTTACAGACAGTGTAAGTAGTTTATGATGTAGAGTTTATTCAAATAGTTACTCTTGAGACAAGTATTTAAGGCATCTGCAGCTTAAAGTTTTCTAACAATTATTTTTGATTAGAATGCAGTTCTGAAGGCTTTGAAGCTAGACAGAGAATTCATTAATGGTAGACCAGTATTTGTGTCAAGATGTGAAGACAGATCTGTAGCTAAATCTCAACCACTGAAGGTAAATTCACACTAAGTCTTTTACTTTTTGTCTGGGTTCTTGAGAAAGTTCAAACTTGGGTTAATTTTTAAATTTTATAATCTAATATCCTAATCCAGAAAGATGTTTGTTGTTTTTTTAAACACTGAATTGTTTAGTATTACCTGTGTGTAACAATTAAACTTACTACATAAAATTGACACTTCAATATTGTTTTTGCCCATTTGAATATTAATTTCTTTTTGTAAATTTTTTTTTAATGTATTCAAAATGGAAATAAACCACATATCTCTTATCATCAATGCATTGCATAAGTATTGCAAATGATTACAATCACAAAGAGAATATGAATCATCCTATAGAAATGAGATGAAAGCTTGGGCATTAGTTATGGTCAGGGTTATGTTGCCAACACAGCGGTTCCACCAGCTCAATGCAGCTGATTTGTCCATAGGAACTGCAGGTGCTGATATTCTGCCAGTATTGTTTGCTCCAAGCTGCCTTAGGAGTTTTCCTCAGGGCTGACTACTGAAGCATTTCCCATGTTTGGGTATAGCTACATGGCAGCAAAGATTTGAATTTCAGAGTTTTCTGTTCTTGCCTGAACTCAAGCAATGGCACTGACATTAATACAAATAAATTATTTCAGTTCATTAAAGTAATAAAAAATTTTTAAAAGTTAAAAAAAAACAACTAAAACTTCACTTGTTTTCTTCCTCAGTTTTCCACCAACTTAGAAAAAAATAAACTCTTTATTAAAGGTCTTCCTTTCACAATGACTAAAGAGGATTTAGAAACAATGTTTCAAGTTGTAAGTATTTGTATAGAGCTTCAAGTTAATAGATACATACATTCAACAACCAAAAATACATACATTCAACATCCAAAATCACTCAGCCAACAATGAAAGAATCTGCATTTGTATGATTAATAAAAAAAAAGGGGGGGGAATGCATATTCCATGAAACTATTGTTTTCTTTCTTCAGAATGTTCTAATTTAATTAAGACTAAACATTATGCAATTTAAAAAAAAAACATAGAAAAGGAATATAAATAATCTAACTTGTACTAAATAAATGTGTGGAGCTCTGAGTTTGGAATTGTCGGTTTGAAATTATTGAGTGCTCTACACTTTTACTTATTTTATATTTAAACATTTTATTTTTCATTGCACTCAAATAAAAGTGAATATATATACAAGCAAATGTTTTAGTTAAAAAAATGGATTTAAGCTCATTAGCTCTATTCATACTATTTTTACATTCACGCATTCGCTGTACTTATTATTATTTTGTTTCTAATACACTATATCTTTAACAATATCAGTGATTTGCAAATTAAGACCCTCTGGATACACGTAACATCTATCTACTCTATATTATAAAGCATAAAGTAAGGTCATTACATGTCCTGAATAAAAATCAAAACCGTTTGACCAATTTTGATAAAAAAACTTATGTTTAAATGTTCCTTAGATCAGAGACCATAGTGTATCTTTACTGTCCTTCCCACAACTGGAGGGCCCTAAAAATAGACAAATAGTATTGTCGATATATAACTAATTGTATCTCTATTAAATAACAAACCTTTTTAACAAATTGGGTAAACCTGTTTCACAGTATTTTAGATTTGAAATGATTATGTCTGCTGAACGGGTCAACCTTTATTCACACTCTTTTTTTTTTCCTGCCAAAATAAATATAAAATATGAAGGGAACATTCTCCATGTTTGACATAAATCTAAATCCATTCCACAAGGTCACCAGTAGGCGCAAACTGCAGGCTTCAGGTCATATCTCACTAATACATATAGCAGCATATATCTAATCTAATATATATATATATATATAATAGTTTTTGATGCTATTTGAGAGAGCTAGATTAATATATTTTATCTTCTCTACAGCATGGAAAACTAAAAGATGTTAGGATGGTGACCTATAGAAATGGAAAGCCAAAGGGAATTGCTTATGTTGAATTTACTGATGAAGTGAGTAATTTCGTAGTTTGATGAATGTACAGATTATACTCCAGCATTCAACTAGTTCTAGTAGCTGCTAATGGGTCATGTCTACAATCCACAACCAAAACTATGTTAACACACCTATACTATTTTGTGTTATCAAGGTCATGTCTGTATTATCTATTGTCACTATATTATGCAAGCACTAGCTTAAAAATGCCATTGTTATTTAGACCATATTAGTTACTAGGTCATGTTAACTAAATGTTATTTATGAAACATTATTTCTTATTTGTGGCATTTTACGTCTCGTGAGACTATCTTTTCCCTTTGCAACTTCTTGTGTGGCTAAAGAGGCCAATCCTTGATACACAGCTGCGGTTGCAGGTTGGGCATATAAAATCACCATGCGGAGCTACATTTTCAGCCTTCTTTCTGCTTCTGTTGTGTATGGCATCTGCAATCCGAGACCCTTCTCTTATGCTCTCTTTCCATGTGGATCTATCCAGTGCCACCTCTTCCCAGCTGCTAGTGTCGATTTTAAATAGCTTCATGTCACGTTTGCACACGTCTGTATACCGTAAAAGTGGGCGGCCAGCGGCTCTCCTGCCTTCAATAAGATCGCCATACAGTATATCTATTTCTTATAATGCTTTGTTAACTAAATCTTAGTATGTAGTTCTAAGAAGATTATCTCAATGAAAATCTAGATTTTGACACATTAGTTGTAATTAGGACATGTCAACTAAATGTCATTTCATGACACATTACTATCATTAGTTTAAATTAGGTTCTGTCAACTAAAAGTTAGTTTGTGACAAATTAGATCTAATTTAGCCACTTCAACTAAAAAAAATCTAATTCAATGAAAGACATTACCATAAGACTTGTTAAGTGTTGTAAAAGAATCTCAAAACAAAATAAAAGAACGGATGCTGACATTTTTTTAAACCTAAGTTTTTAAAATTTATTTATATGCCATATTTTAACACTTTCATTAACTGTAAAGCTTATTAATCATGGCACTGTAGTAAATGATTATTTTAAAAAGGTCTGATTAAGATGTTAAACTTGAAATGAATTTCCTGTTGTATAATTCAGAGCTATTTCTATATTTTGAACCCAGCTAAGTGCCTCCCAAGCTATTTTAAAAACTGATGGGACAGTGCTGGGAGACACTACAATCTCAGTTGCTCTAAGCCATCCACCAGAACGTAAAACTTCACTACTGACAAGATCTGATCTAAGTTTGGGCAGTGGCAAGAAAGAAACAGCTTTGTAAGTAGAAATATTATGCTGAGGCTTTTTTTTTTTTAAATAGCATTAATTGTTTTCTCTTGAGGGCAGTTTCTTTTACAGTAGTGCATTACTCAAAAAAAGCACAACAATGTACATTCATATAAGTCTCGCTCAAACATGTCTTTAATAGTGAGTGAACTATTTGTTCTTGTCATGTCTCCATTTTGAGATCATTGAATTTAATACAATTTCTGTTGATTCTTGGGTCAGAAAAGAGCATGGTTAGGTGTCAAGCTAGTGACTCCACCCTGTATAATAACACCAGTTGCTACAGAAACAGTAAGAATAAAATAAGAAGATTTAACATGTAACAAAGGTGACCAAACCCTTGTGTTGGCATTGCACCAAATTGTGCAGGCCATAGAATTCCTGATACTTCGCCAACTATTCAATGCAAAGAAACTAACCCATATTAGTAAATGGACATGCAAGAACCCTCACTAATGGTAAAATTGACCCACATTCTGAAAGAATACAATTGATTTTGGATTTCGTAGTAAGCTTTTCTGGAGCAATGTATTAATTGTGATACAATAAACACTGTATGGAAACAGATTAGATTAAGTCATGTTTCAACTGTCTTACAATTAACAATGACCAGCTCCTCTACCACTATTGCGAAGACCACCTTTACCTGCGATACTTGTGGACGGGAGTGTCTCTCCAAAAAAGGGCTCCACAGCCACACGAGGAAGTGTGCGAGATGAACAGATTTGATTAAGTCATGTTTCAACTGTCTTACAATTAACACTGTATGGAAACAGATTTGATTAAGTCATGTTTCAACTGTCTTACAATTAACACTGTATGGAAACAGATTTGATTAAGTCCTGTTTCAACTGTCTTACAATAAACACTGTATGGAAACAGATTTGATTAAGTCATGTTTCAACTGTTTTACAATTAACACTGTATGGAAACAGATTTGATTAAGTCCTGTTTCAACTGTCTTACAATTAACACTGTATGGAAACAGATTTGATTAAGTCATGTTTCAACTGTCTTACAATTAACACTGTATGGAAACAGAGTTGGCCACGCCATGGATAAACATTGATTAATCAAATAGGCTCTTGTTATTTTAATCTTCTTTACACATATATATACTAGTTAATGATAGATGTCTTATGCATTCAGTGGTCCAAACTTGCTTTGGTTTGATATACATTAACATATTTCTAATGGTAATAATTTCTAAGTCTAAATTTTATTTTTTTTATTGTACTGGAAAAAGCTATATAAAAGGTCTCTAAGTGAAAACTGATAAGAAACAGAGGACTTTATATAATTATCCACATCCTTATCCTATTGTTTAAGCTAGTCAGGTATCTATTGAATGTCTTCAATCACTTTCTACTGTCTTAAGTATTGACCAGACACACAGCATCATGGCTGTTTGAAATAGATCTTAGTATACATGAAATCCATATATGTCTTTGATTCTTCTATCTATTGCTTCTTTTTAGTAGTATGAACATTCACTTTTAATGGATTACATTGCAATAAAATGTTATCATAATTGTAGGCCAATTTTTAAAACGTAAACATTGTCAGTTTCAATAAATTCTTCTTTTTAAAAAGTTTTTTTTTTCAATGTCAAAAAATCTTCAGTCGAGGCAAGGCAAGAACACAAGTAACATTGTTGCCAAGAGCCTTGAGACAGTCTGGACAACAAGACACTGGTAGTGGAGATGCCAGTCAAGAGAAAGTCAAGACTGAGACCACTTCAATGAACAATGCTGACTTTAGAGCCATGCTATTGAAGAAGTAAATACAATTCTCTTCTTGTTTTCATATCATCAAAGCATTGTTCAAATAATCATTTTGTTGTCATTTCTATACAAAGTATTGTATTTTAACCTGATTTTATTGTATAACATTTCTAAAAAGTGTTATATTTGCTTAATAAAGAAAACAATTTACACAAAATTTTTTTTTAAATATTTGTTTCTATTTTTTTACTATATTACCAAATGTTTCTTCACAAAATAAATGTTTCCTACTGAAATCTGAACAAAATGACCACAAAAGAATTTTTTGTCATATAAAGCCGAAATTGACTGATATGTGTTTTTGTGTGTAAGAATGTATGCAAACAAAATTAAATGTAGTTATGACTATTATTTTGTGTGTTGGGGTTGGACATAAAAAAAAAAAATAATGGAATTTTTGGGAGAGTGAGCGTTACGCTGCCCGAGTGATAACAAAGAAAAAAGGTCTGAACAAAAGATATGTGATAAATATTGAGTTACGAAGCCAAAGAAAAGTTAGCGATTGTATGTAAAATCCTTTTTTAAGGGGTAGTAAGGGGGAAAGAAAAGTGAACCTCAGTCCAGAAGCATGTGTGTGGGAGGTCACTTTTGTAATTCATTGTAACAAACTATAAATCACAGGCCAAATATTTGTTACAGGAGAGTTCAAATAGGGAAATATGGCTTTCTGACCAAAATATTATGTGAGTCTTTTTTAAAAAAAAACAAAGATTATAGATCACTTTTCTGCACCAATTGGGAATGGGGGGAGGGGGGATGATAACTGGGTAAATTGTACCTTAATTGTTTTTAAAAAGCATTTACAAAAAAAAAAAAGAAACAACCTGAATTCAAACTAATGCCTTAAGTCAACATTCTAACCAATCTGCTTCTGAGGTGCAAAATTTCAGCTTGATCCAAGATTGGGTGTTGGAGATATAACATGCACAAACTTTTTACCAGACAAACAGACAGAGTGAGTTGATAAAAGCTTGGTAAAAAATGCTCATGCCAAGTC
>JADKLZ010053929.1:0-15656 GCA_021533235.1 Biomphalaria straminea | reverse complement strand
TACAACAATTCATACATATAAATATAGTCTTTTGCTTGTATAAATGCTGTACATTTTTTAGTTTTTTTTAATGTCAACTAGATCTACTTACTAAAAATTTTTGAATTTCTTTCTTACAAGCTTCATGCGATATTTCATTTTCTTTGGAATTTGATAGTGTTGAATTATTTTGTGGGCTTCTAGAGTCTTCTGAATATTTATCATGTTCAGATATTTTTTCCATATTTTTTTGAATATCTGCTGGTTGGGTTGAAATGTTGATAGCACTTCCCAGCACACCTTTGATTTTATCAGGTTCTGTTCTGTTCCAATTTGGAATGGAAAATGTATTTTTCTCAACAAATTGTATTTTACTTCGAATAGATCCTAGCGGTCTGGTGTTTCTTAGTTTTGAATGTGACATTTCTATCATTACAATTATGAATTGAAATGGTTATTATAATACGATTCCTAATAACTTTTATGATTATTTAATAACGCGCGGTTATTATAAGTTAATATAAGTTTATAAGTTTTTTTAAGCCTAAAGCCTAAGGCTAAGCTGCTAAGGCCTATTATACTTAGTCTTTTAATTTTGGGTAATCTAGATCTATATTATCTAGATCTAGATCTAGTTGATCACATTTTAAACTTATGTTTTTCTTTACTACAGATGCATAGTGATGATAGTGAGATAGATCTAGTTAAAGTAACTGTTAAAGTAAAAAAACATTTATAGTCTCGAGACAATGTTACTAATGTAATCAATATATCGTAACTATTGACTGTTCAGAAGTTAAAATAGTCTGTTTTTTCATTGGATCATTCAACTTGCCGAATCTCAGAATCGTCTTTTAATATTTTTTTTTATTACAAGATTCGAGCAATATCAAATCATTGGTAAAAGTTTTTTTTTTCACATAGAAAATAAATTCTAGGAATAAAAATTAAATGTAAAAAAAAAAAAAACAACATCTTCAATAAAAATAAAGCAAACTACAGGCACCCAATTCCATAAGCGTAGCCAAAAGGGTTTTGAGTTTACCCACCCCCTTTTTTTTAATTAAAAAAATATAAGGAAAGCCATAATATAGTCTCAAAAATTTCTTAAATGTAGCCAAGGAGGTTTGATGTTTTAAACACTCAAAACACAAAACTAAAGAACGAATATATTCTAAGGTACAATAGACATCCTAAAAATGAAGGGTTTCCAATGGATGTAGTGAAGATTAATTACAAACACATGTATGTTGTGTGCGCACAAAGGACACATTCACCCAGTGGCGTAGTAAGGTAACCGTGGGCCCGGGTTCAAGAATATGTTGATGGGCCCCCTCCTCCCCCAACCTCATATGACAAATTGTGTGTGTGACAAAGAAATTGAATAATTTGTAGGCCTATGTATTGTTACATTTACTAAAAGACATTTTAATCCAACTTCAAGAACTCAGCCGACCTTGCATGCAATTTGAAGAAAAATTGAGATTGTTTATTTCTTGGAGTAGATCTAGTCGTACAGCTAATTATACATACTTGAAGCATTATATAGTCCCATGCTTGAAGTAGCCTACGCTATTAGTTCAGCCAGTTATGCAGAGTTATATGGTTCTTACAAATTAGAAAACCTACAAATAACTCTGATAAACGATTTCTTTTGGTTATTCCGTCATCAGAACATATAAATAATGCTAATTTAATCAACTTTTAATATTTCTACATTTTTGTCAACCATGATAGAGAAAAGCAACGCATTTGGATTTCCTTTAGAATTTTTACTAAAATTGCCCAACAGCTCTATATATATAGTATCTCGTTTGGAATATGTGGGTCGAGGAGTCGAAGTAATGGATTGTGTTGTTTTTTTTAAAGAATTTATGTACTGCTAAAAATTGTCATTGTTACTTGTGTCACCTAAACGATAATCTCGCGATGACCACTAAATGAAAGCACCTTTTCTTTCTTTCTCACAACTTTTTTTTTTTTTTTTAAATCATGATTTTCTATAGAGAAAGTTTTTGAGTTGGCAGCAATGTGAAACTGAATAAAATTACTCTTTATGTATACAAGAGCTCTAAATATAGGTAAAGTAAAGGAGACTTGAAAAACAATAGAAACTAGATCTAATAGACAACAATACCAATATCTTGAATCTTCAGGTGAGATTTATTCTGTAGTGATAAATTTTTAAAAAAATATATCATAATTATGATAATACCTAATAGTAGATATCTATATGTAAAAGTTAGTTATAATAACTTATAAAATATATAAAAAAAATAAAATATTATATTATTATTACTTTATTAGTAGTTACTGTAGTACTATTATAACTATATGACATTATTGACATATCTATACTGTTAATGTTATTTATAGCCAATTCTATGTTTTGGCACTTATTTCTGTGAGCAGTTTTTTTTCCATAATGAAAGCTAGCTACAAAAACATTGTTCTAGATTATCTGATCAAAATTGTCATCAGTGATCAAAGTATCATTGGCAAACAAACTTCAACCTCACATTAATAAACTTGTATCCCAGATTTGCAGATAAGATGTCAATGTCAAAAAGCATCAGGAAAATGACAATAATGTGTAATCATACTAGTATTTTAAAAAAAAAAAGTACTACCATACAAATTTAGCTAACTAAGACTAAGGGACAGGTATCCATTAAAAATCATTAATAATTGTATTCTATTGTATTGTTTCTAGTTTACACAAAAACTAAAACTATTAGTTATTAGGCTATATTTTCCAACTGATTCTTGGCTACTGCCCTTCAGGTCAGAGCAAGATTTTTATGTGGCCCATACACCTAATTGAGTTTGGCATGCCTGTTCTACATTGACTATGTTACACTCTCTTGTTTTTTACTGTTTAGTGTTTAAAAAGTCTTTTTGGATTTATTCAAGTTTTTTGTACAGTTTATTTTTATTGAGTTCAGGTGTCCCTTGCAATGGCAAATGGATACATATATTCTAGTAGTATTCTACTAAGTTAAAAAACTGTTTAAGCATTAATGCTTCAATATGAACTGCAAACTTTGATGTGTTTTAAAGAACATTCTTAGACACACCGGCTTATAATACTTTTTATTTATTTTTAGTTATCTTACTGTATGTTATCCATTTAATTATAAGTTTGTTTTTTTCCATACTCTAATTTAAAGTAAATCTATTTATCTTTATTGCAGATACACTTTGTTAATTATCACATTGTCTTGCTGTAAGAGTAAATTTGCTAGATGGCTGGCAGTCGACGAGAAAAACTTGGTTCAATTCTATCAAGGTATTTAAATTAAACCCTATTTAAAATAGAATTTTTCTAAAATCTGTAATGGAACATTGATTGTAGTGCTTTAACAAAAACTTTAAACTTAACTAAACTATATAAAAATAAAAGAAACTAAGTTATTGTCACACCATCAAATTATGACTATAATTATTGTCACCACACGTACCAAGAAGTAGTTTGATGTTACGATATGGTTTCATATGTTGTGATGCTGGGGATTAAATATTATAGTTGAATAAATAAAGATCTGGACACACTTGAAGAAATGCTTTTGAGCGAAAATACAGGAACCTTTTAATTTCAACTTAAGTACAGCTAGGTACATCAAATATAAAATAACATGTAGTTTAAAAAAAGACAACTTTCTGTTAAAAGACTAGATCTACGACTGTTCTACTCGAAGTTCTCAGGTCAACTGGCAGGCCACGCTTTCAAGCGTCCCTTTGATGACCTCTCTCATTTACATATTCCGTTCTTAACCAATTAGATTTAGATGGAGCCGTGTGCATAAGTGTATCCAACCATTTACATTAGCCTACAGGGAGAAATTTTAAGGAAATGAAAAAGATGATGATTGTAAATAATATTCACATTAGCATTTAGTGGTATCGTACAAAGACTTTACACTGCATTGTTTATGTCAGTGTTTGTCTTCTTTAAAGGTTCTTCTATCTTCACCTTCAATCTCTTTCTAACTATTCCTAAGTTATGTTTGTTTATTTCTTCACAAATTTTATTCAGTCTAGAAGCTAACAATTTTTTTCCTTTCTTTACATATTCCATTTGCACACTCTTTCTCTTCTAGCTTACTCACTGAAGTGTGACAATTATTGTTATGACACATTGTCATTGTTTCTTGATTTCAGATTGACAGGGTTAATGCAGTCAGGGGCACTCAGTTATGAAGAGCGTCCAATCTGGTACGACATAGTTAAAGCATTACCACCAAAGCCTAGTCCTCCCCCAAAAGAAGTTCCTAATATATTTTATCCTGAGGATTTTGTCAGAGTGTAAGTTGTACATCATATTCTGTGATAAGTATCAGTCTGGTTAACCCAATAGCTCCTATTTCCGGTTACGAAAAACCCTTCTGTAGTCCTAAGCAAAGAGGAATAACTCCGTATTTTAGAAATTCTAAAAATATATTTAAATAATCAAATTTAAGATCTAATACAAACAACTCAAAAAAATAGAACTATATGTCTAGTTTTTTTAAATATATACGTTTAATACCACTAGAATATAAAAAACTTCAAAAATTCTCATTTTCCGACGTGGGACTTATACACTGGGGCTATGACCGGTTCGTTTGAAAAATTATTTAAAAAATAAAACCCTTCCAGATTTTACTAAAAATAGAATCAGTAATCTCAAAATGATTTGTAATCACGCTTGCGACGAGACTAGAAGAAATCTTGTTTTAAAAAAGTTTAAATCAAATATATTGAATAGGGGATTTTAGAAACGTTTTACAACGGTTTAGGACAAAAACGGGAAAACGTTTCCTACTGCAGTAGGAGCTAATGGGTTAATATAGGATGTGAACATTTTTTGCATTCTCTCATCATCAATAGAAAATACTTTCGCTTTCACATTAGAAACAAGCTGTAAATGTTTTTTGTTTTTCAAATAAGTTTGTATAGCTTTGTTTTCTTTTAAACAGAATTTACTGTCAAGGTAACTTTTTTTTTTTTAAAGGAAAAGTTTGTCCTGTGACCTGTGATTAGACACTTTTAACAATTTGCACTAACCGATCAGTTTATTTTGAGATAGGGGACTCTTTAGTTTCTGTTTTTTTTTTCTTTTGTTATAAAATATACTATAGTAAACTGAATCCTTACCCTCACCCTTCAATGTTTTCTATTAACAAACCTTAGAGATTGCTTCAACAACATAATTCTTTTTTGTTTTCAGGCATTTCTACCAGAAATTTGTTCAGACTGACCCTGTCATGTTAACGACACAGATAAAAACTATACCTCAAAGGTAACAAATTGCAAACAAAATAAATAAACACATGTTTGTGTGTGTGTGTGTGTGTGCTCCCAGCAAAGTACAGGCAAAGTAGTAAATGAACCATTCCTTATTTGCAGAGGCATTTTATAGAATGATTGTAACTGCTTCAGGTAAAGTTTGAAATGTTTAGTATTTAATGAATAAGTTTCTCTAAATAATATCTCTATTTGCCAGCAATCTAAATACTTAAGTCCTGTTCTTTAGTGTGGGTTTAACTAGAACTGTCTAAGTGTATATGCTGTGTACAACTTCATTGTGTTTGGTCAATAGTCAATACAAAAGATGTTTTATACTGTGTTGTTTAAAAGGAGAAAGAACAAAATAATATGTCATTAAGGTAATTAGGACTTTCATCTACTAACTTGATTAAACCTTTATGTATAAGCTGATGATATTTAATTTATCAAATTAATTTATCAAACAAAGCTTTAATGCAATACATTTGTCTTGTATCATTTCTAATATCTATTTTTTTTTCTTGCATTCCTGGTAGATTTATTGACAAGTATATAGAACTACATAGATCAAATGCTGTTCCTACATCAGACTTATTTCAACAAACAGTTTCTGCCTTAAAATCTGAAGGATTTCATTTAACAACACACCAAGAAAAAGCAGCAGTAAGTTAAAGCTGTTTGGAGAATGTTTCTTTTGTCCTCCTGTATGCATGGCCTCCTCTAGTCACAAAACAACTATGGCTCGTTTCATATAAATAAGATGAATGTTTGGGCATTGGTGCTATGGAGTGGGTAAAATTAGAAATGATACAAAACATATTACAAATTAAAAATATTCTTCAAAAGGGGCCTTTGATGGGAAGTTCTACCATGGAGAGTGTGTATGTGTATCTATGGTGACAGTGAGAAAAAGTTAGCAATTGGCAGTGTAAATGATGCAAGATAATGACATTGTCATCAGCTGTCTAGGGTAGGACCCTAGATTGCCACAGTGAAAAGATGTTTTTTTTTTTTTAGTTAGACTAAAGAAAACAAATTATTTCTTGTATTACTTAACTCTTTCTCTCGTAACTGACGATATCAACGTTGATTTCACCAGAATGTGGTAAATAATTACGGAGAGAAAGAGTTAAGTCTACTACATTTATTTCATTTGATCTCAAGTTGATATTATATATTGTTCACAAAGAAGTTATTCAAGTTTTATAAGTTAAGATATTATAAGCCTACAGCGGTTTAGTTGTCTACCAGCAGTTTGGTGCTTCAAGGCAATGTATGCAAAAGGGATATTGTGCCACATAGACACTACCAGAGACAATAGTTAGTTTGGCTTCTCCTAGGTCACCTAGTGTTACAATAGTTATTTGAATATGACACAACTTGAAATACAAACTCTTTCAGATCATAGTAAACAAGTTTAATCAGCCATCTTGGCTAGCAGAGTAGTTTCCCCTGTGCATGGGCACAACTCTTCCGATCATATAACATTGAGAGACTAAATTGTTGTCATTGAATGTAATGAGTTCCATTATTGACACGTTTTCAAGCCGAGGAGGCATTGGAAATTATTTCCAACTACAACAAATTTCACTACTGCAGTTTTCCAAGTCTTTGGTTTTGTCATTGGTAAATCAGCAACTCCTTCTGGCTTCTGTTCAGTCATGTTCCACATTCTTAGGGTTTGTGTGGTCTCCACTGCTTGACATATCTTTTACAAATGATGTTGATGTCTAACTGGAGCTTCACTTTTGACCATTCACTACAAATTAGTCATGAGCCTGTCTCTTGTTGAATCAGTGCATTTATTTATTTAGCCAATCTGGTTCGTACCCTGAAGCCTTGTGTACAAGTGAGCTTCCTTTTAGTCTGTTGCACTTTTTTGCATAGTATTTTTTTCCGCATCACTAGCATGTCTGTCCACAAGCCTGGCAAGCTGTTTTGTTGAAAGCGTGGTGTCGACCACAAAATCGACAGCGTGTCGCTGCTGCCTTCTGTGTTCTTTCTATTTTGTCAATGTGAGCCTGAGCTTCCCCTCGGATTTTTTCATCACTGGTCCTTGATGGTTCGATGGCTCTGCAGATCTCAATGGTGCTTTTCAGGGACAGCTTTAAGCATGACACTTTCCTGAGGTAAATACTATTTTGTCCCGAAGCATTCTATCTGGCTGTTTGAACTTGCATTTGTTTGCCTGAGACTTCAGTCTAGTTAGGATGGTCTCAAAGGGAGAGCAGGTCACTGCCAAAAACAGAATGTTTCTAGAACCTCATTGTCTCTGGGGTTGCAATAGTCATGCAGGTTTTTCAATAATGTCTCTGGGTTGCACTCGTCCTCCCCTTCCGGGTATGTGAATTGGTCTATGGCCTGTGCACCGGCACAATGTAGTACAATGGCCTTCTGTTGGCTCTTGGGCCTTCTGTAAGCTCTGTTGCCTGCAAGTATATTTCTATCTGCCGCCTCCACCGTCTGAAATTTTCGCTAACATTCTGTTAATTCCAGGCAATGGGGTGGTGTAAGAAAGTTTTCTGACATCTTATGTAACTCTGTCTCTACTGTCTGATGTATTAATCTCTCAGTTGCCTCCCTTGATAGCCCAAAGCGTATGTGCCTTTGGTGGGTAGACTACCCAATGTAGCTTTTAATTTATCTTTAACCTCTCCCTTGACGTCTAGTCTTCTACTTTTAGCGATAGTGAAGGCACTTACGTGGTTCACTTTCCACTGCCCTGTTAGGTAAGTATTGAAGAGTCAAGGCAACTATGTCGTTTCAATTCATATCGCTTCACGTCGTGCATTCTGTACATCAAAGACATATATAACATCATCTACATTGATACTAAGTATTTATGACTTCACTGACATTAAAGGGTTAGACTTTCTTGCGTCATTGTGCTCCTGGGATAGTTTTTGATGAACTAGAGCTTTGAGAATGATGCAATGGAAGTGGCCTGAGTTAGCGGTATTCGGAGAAGGTTGCATGGTTTGAGCACACGTAATTACCATATGAAGCCTGTTTCCGCAATATGTCCATTGTGGATTCTATTACTGGTTTGTTGATGAAAACTGCTCGTACTTCAATGATATCGTTGAACTAACGATTTGCCATTTATTTCATCATACAAACAGTAAAAAATAACACAGTTTTTCATAAGCGTATCATCATCCAACAGGTGTCTTGGTTCAAGACAAAATCCAATGGTCTCCGTTGTTTTCCAGCTTTTGTAATCTGTCCAGCACTTCTGTCGCAACACTTTTCAATTGCAATTCTATTGACAGTCCTACATTAGAACTCAACTTCTTTTCTTTTTTCTGGTTGGTTTGATTACAGGGAATCCATAGTATCCAGTACCTTCTTTTGCTTTTTCGTTGGATTGTGTGATCAGCTTCGTACGTTTCTCATCATTTTGCAGAAAGCATGAATGGGTTTCATTTTATTTATTGTTTATGTTTTGTGCGAAAGCAAAATGATTCAGGGTATACAGTAGTGGGAAGGATCCATATCTTGCTATGCTCGAGTATAGAAATACTCCGATAAGCATCACGATGATGAGTAGAAGACTCAGGGCCATCATTCCAACTGATCCCAAACTATTGAAACCATCGGTAACTGAAAATGCAGAGACATCACTCAACGAACGACAGATGAAAGCAAAGTGAAATAAAATGCAAAAGCAAGACTACCTAAATATTACTCTGTCGGAGAGAAAGTGAGAGTTCGTCTAAGACAAACATGGCAGAAAGCAGTTGTCATAAAAAAAACATTCCTAACCCCAGATCTTACATCATAAACAAACGATAGGAAAACATACAGAAGAAATCAACGCTTTTTGAACAAGAGTTTTGATGAAGATACCTCTGGGTACTATGATACCAACCAAGGTAATGAACAGTAAACTGTTAGAACAAACGAAATAGACAGTTATAGACCAACGTCTAGAGAACCTTTTGTGCCAATCAAGACAACCAGAAGTGGTCGAATTATTAAAGTTTCTAGTAGGCCTAGATATCAGTCTTAAGAACTTTAAAAGGAAGGATGTGATAACAACTTCTTAGGAAGGATATCTGGGGGTTAATTTGGAAAAAAAAGTTGAACAATTCATGTACAGTTACAAAAAAGGTGACAATTGTTGGATCTATCTCAGCAGAATGAAAAGCTGCCAGGTTTAAAGCAGTTCAGAAATATTGCTTTTGGATTTATGGCTAACAGACCTATCCTATCCGCAGGTCAGACAGACAGCCACTCATTGTGTCTGCTTTGACATAGGTTTAACCAATGCTCACGCTGTTTGTAGCCCCGCCCTGGTCAACACGAATAATGGGCAATTCTAGTATTATTAAGAATAACTATTGGATCTGTTATATTAGAATTCACTGTATATCATAAAGTTTTATTCCTGGCTAGTAGCGGCCTTAGGGGTGGCAAGGGGGGCAGCTGCCCCAGGCCCTTGCGCTTGAGGGGGGCCCCGTGATCGGAGATTTTACTGTCACAAACTTGATCACCATACATTTTTCTACTAAAATCCGATTGGATGTCGATGTTAATATACGAAATAAAATATTTGGATTGGTTGCTTTTTATGTTTTTGTCCCAATAGGCTATGGTCATGGAAGTGATTTTTAAACTTTTTTACGTTGAAAGAATTTTCTTTATGCAGAACAATTACACTACAGTATATTTAGCACTTAGCCCGGCCAATAGTAAGGCAGCAACGGCTATGCAATGTTCTATGTTTTGTAACAAAAATAAGAAAGGCCCACAGCGTTAAGGGGGACATACTGTCTCATTATTGTTCCAGCGTTAGAGACAAATTAGCCAGTTAGCGTGATGTGGTACGGTATATATATAGTTTATCCTTACGGCTCAGGGCCCCGCACATGACACTCGCCCAGGGCCAGAGCCCCGCGCAGTCATGGCAACAAAGAGAGTAATATTCTAAGTTTTTGCTGCAAGCACATGTTTGATCTCTTTTAAAAGGAAAATAAATCGCCAACAACTCTATTAAAGATTTGCATTTTAAAATGTAAAACTAACTTAAACTTTTCTCTGTTGGAAAAATATTTTTAAAATGTCAACAAAGTCAACGTACTTATAGATCTAGATCTAGTTTTAGTCTTTGTTATAAATTTAATCCATAAAAGTTGAAAACAAGACACCTGTTGACACTACTTGTAAATCAAATATATTAATTTATGTAACTGTATTTACAAACAAATTTCCAACACCCGTTTGGGGGCCCCCTCCTAACTGGGGGCCAGGGGGGATTTTCAAAAGCCCCCCCCCCCTCTTAGCTACTCAACTACAGACAACTGTCTATTGTGTTTGTATGAAATTTATTCTAGTTATAAATATTTCTGTTCAGTTGCAATACAAGACTAAAAAAAGCTGTAGTTTTGGATCTCGTCACTATTCGAAAACAAATGTTTTTTTTCATGAATTTCAATTAAAGCAGCATTTTTTACAAATTTGATTTCCTAAGTACTAACTGTTAAACAACTTGCTTCTGAAGGTGTTGATCATCAAAGCCAATAGACTTCCTGCCTAACAATATTGTTGTGGCTGTATACTTAAATAACAGTGAATTAAAGACAAATGGTAAACCTATATGTCTACTACCCTTTATTATAGTAGACATTTGGGGTGTGACTCCTTTTTATTTATTAATATTTCAATTTCTTTTATTTTGGTTTCATGCATAATTATAGCCTGTATATTTTTTTTTCTTTAAAGGCTGCAGCTATCAGGTCTTCATTTAAACAAGAGCCACGTTCAAGTTCAGAGAAAGTTGAACAGAAACTGAAAACAGTTAACCTAAATACTTTATTTGATCAATAGTCTTACTTAGTGATATTAAACTGGTTTTCTTATATATTTTGTACAAATGGACTTTTAAAAGTGTTTTTTCTTCATAAACAGTTAATGAGTTAAAAAGTAAGAGAAAATGATATGCAATGGACTGGATAGTCATGATGGAACTAAAATATATTTTGTGAATTATTTTATTTTAACAGTACCTTTACAGGGAATGATAGGGAATTTATTTGGCAATTTTTAAATAACATTTTTAGCAACATGAAAAATGAATTTATAAAAAATTATTAATAACAAAAACTATAATTAATGTTAATGAAGTGGTAGACCAAGATTAAAATGCAAGATGATATCATTTGAAAAAAAAAATCTAATACATATTAGTTAGAGAACAATTTATTCCAATATAACGTCAACTGAAATAACATAAAATGATTTAAAAACTATAAACTTATTTTGACAAATAAGAGGTTCTTCTTGATCACTCTTTTTGTACAGCATGTAAATAGACCAGCGTATCACAAATCTCATCTATCCTTTTCAATGAGAGTACACGATCAGTTTTGATGAAACAATCTACTTGGCTTCATCTGGTTTGATACATTTTTTGTGGACTTCATACCTTAACTGAGATCCCTGAATTAGAAGTCATAAGAAAAGTTTAAGAAATATTTTCAATGTGTGAAAATTATATTATTTGATAACAAGTTGAAAATCAGTAAGAAGAATGTGCAATGACTTAAAATGTGTATACCACACAATAATACTAATCTATGTGGCGTGGTGGCTTAATGGTAAAGCACTGTGCATTTGAACTGGGGATCCCGTAATCGAACCCTGGTGAAAAGTGAGATTTTTAATTACGGGATCTTTGGGCGCCTTGAGTTTACCCAGCTCTAATGGTTACCTGACATTGGTTGGGGAACAGTTAAGGCAGTTGGTTGTTGTGCTGGCCACAAGATACCCTTAACCGTAGGCCACAGAAACAGATGACCATTACATCATCTGTCCTAAAGACCACAAGGTCTGAAATATGAACAAAGTAAGAGTCTTATCTTTTTATACCATGAACAAAATATTTCCCACATACAACATCCATCTAAAGATAGACTGCACCTCTATGAATATATATATATTAGTTCTAGTACTACAATTTATTATCTAAATAAAAATTTTTTAGTTATCTATGTTTTGAAGTACTTTTCCATTTAACATAGCCAGTATTAAAATAATTCTGATAATTTATACAAATCTTTTTTATAATTAACATTTTGTTCACTATACTATAAATAGTATACCCCCCTTCCCAAAAGTTTAAATAATTAGTTTGGATCAGTCATGTAATTAAATTTGTAATAGACCAACAACAATAAATCTGCGCGATTAATAATATTTCGTGCTTTTTAGCTTTCTTAATACCTATGATCCTATCACTTATCTGAACAAGTTTGGGGGGAGCAAAGAAAGGCATACAGGTATCTGGGTTGGAGTTTTACTGTCATTGGTTTTTAAAAGCATTTCCAAAACAAAAAGGTGGTGGGGGGAAATGAATTCAAACTCATGGTTCAGGCCAATGTGTAAACCACTCTGCTAGTGAAAAACTTATGACTAAAAAAGATGGTATAGTTATATGTATTACAATTTAGAGTCATGACCTATAAAGGAGACTAATTCAGCTTATACCACTACTTCAGTCAAGTACAATTGGCAAAATAAATAATTACCAATAGTTAATTGGTTAAGTTTGAAAAAAAAAAAGCTTTGGTCGTCGCAGTTGTTTTAGTCATTCTTATAATGTATGCATTCCCTCAGTTTAGATGATATATTTTCATAGTTAAAGCAGAAGTTGTAACTTAAACTTGCATGGTGTATAGTCACATTGTGTAATAACTAACTAACTAACCGTTCCTCGCTTCCTAATGCCCAAGCCTAACTTGTCTGCTGTCTCTAGAATACAGGCTATTTCCAAATTGTTCATTTGAATACATGGAAATGGCATTTCTGTCATGTCAGAATCTTTCTGAAACTTTCTGAAATAATAAACATTGATTCAGCAAATATTAGTAATATTCCTATATGCAGTTTGCCTGTTGTATCTCCAATCTTTAATATTCTTCTATTTTCTATCTCCAAACATTTCAAAACAATTCTATAGTGATTGAATTAGCCTTAAAAGATTGTAGCATGCAAAATAAAAACCTCCATGTTCTCAGGTTAAAGATTTAAACAAAGCACATTTTAATTAATTTTCATTTTAAAGGATTTAATATTTGACACAATAAGTTATAAATCAAATAATAACTAAAATGAAAAGTTTAAAAATATTGAATCAGTACAATGAATTAGATTCTAGTAGTACAAGAATTAAGACTATAATGGCAATGAACACTTACAGCAGTTGTTCTTCTACTAGATTTCTAAAATCTTCAGAACAAGTTTGTTGATCCCCCTCATCTTTAGGAGTCTCTTCTTTATTTTCAGCTCCACTAGACACATCAGTATCAGACTTTGTATCTGAAATATGTTTAAACCAAACAATGACCAAAGTCTAAACATTTTTTTTTAGTTGTTGCTACCTTTTTCTTACAAGTTTTTTTACAAGCTTAAATCAAATCTTTAATTCAAATGTTTAAAAAGCTAAACAAGATAAATTTTATAGAAAGCTTTTTATCAACAATATAGATTTTTTAAAAAAACTTGTAAAAACATTATATACAATTTAAAAAAAAGCATTTTTGGGTTAATAGAAGATTAGCCAAATAGTTTGTCATGATGTTTATTTGGAAGAGAGGCTTGTGTTTTATTTTCTCTAATAACATTTGACATATGAAGATGTGGAGGTGTTGTAACTATAGTTCAAACCACTTTAAGAAACATTGAATTGACACAGTGCTAATATACTGCTCTTAAGTTTCCAACTCAAAACATGAAACAACATAGAGCTCATGTGCAAAGATGGTACAGAATACAATAATGATGATCAATCAACTCACCAACTTTTGACTTTTAACTAATGACATCTAGAATTAGTTTTCTAACCAAATAACTTCAAGCTCTCACTAACTAAGCTTCTCTGGTCTTTGATACTTTTTTCATAAAATCTTCTAGAATCATTACATCATATCATGCCACCCCAATGACAGACTTTTCTAATAACCTTCAACTTTTAACAGATGAAAAAAATACAATTAGCTGGATATATATTATATAATATAATATATATCTGTAAAAATAAATGATTCAACAAAAAATCTGACAGCTTTTAAATTATTGTGCTTCTAATCAGTAACCTAATGAAATAAGAAAAAGAACCATTTGATGGGCTAATGTTGACTTACTATAAATGGGTTTAGAAAACATTTTCTGGCACATGTTTTTCTCAAACAATTCTTGTTCTTTCATAGATCTGAGGACAAAATAAATGTTTTTCCTTTCAATTATATTATAGATGTGTATGTGTCATTAAGTCTTTATTATGTGCCAAAAAACATCTAAAATTAAAATTAGTTTATGGATAGATTTTAAATCAATGATGTATTTACATACGTATAAAACATAAGAGCAATACAACAGACAAAGCAATGAGTGGGACTGAAAAGAATATTAATTAATATTAAATAATAGCAGATGTGACTACAAATTGTCTACAAATTTTCAAGTACCATCCTGCAAGGGCACGACATGGCCTGAATTGTGCCGATGTGCCAAAAATGCAAAATCCAATCCAACAATCCTGCAAAATCACTAAACATCTATTAAATTTTGCTGTTTCCTAATCATGAAATTTTATAATTTGTGTGTGTGTGTGTGCAAAATCCACATTTTTACAAAATTAATTTAACATTTTCCCTTAGTACATACAAGGCTATTTTTATTTTTCCTTGATAAGTATTTTCAGCAATAACATACTGACTTAAGAATGCCAGAGAGTCTTATTAACAATGATTTTAGTGCTTCTGAATCTAAAAATAAATGGGGAAATTTATTTGAAAAAGAAAGCTCTTGTCTGTCTGTTATATAATATCATAGAAAGACATTTCTGGATTGTTTATGTCATTGTTTGTATTTTCTTCAAGTTGCTTACACTTCGACCTAGTTCTAAATATGTAGACATAAAATTCCCATTCCAGACCTTACAATCTATAGGGCAGATTATGAAAGGTCATCTATTTCTGTATTCAACGGTTATTATGTCTAATTATGTTTACATAAAGGTCATCTTGAAGATTCATTTTAACAAAAACATGGTCAGCCCTCTTCTACTGATCTACGCACGCAGTACGTGCTGACAAACCTGTCCCTGCTTGCGCAGTGCAATTAGCTCTCTCTTTCTTCTGACTTACATACTGAGTAGGGCAGACCTAATTCTCTACATTCTTGTGATTATTGTCACAAGTCACGCATTACAGATTATTACAAATTCCATATAAAACAAAATTAATTAATTACCACTAATTGATTAGTTAATTTTTTTTATCGATTCATGTGCTGTCCTCGACAATGAACAATGCGCAAAGCTTGAACCTAATCAGAGGATGGGAAATTGGAGAAATAACATGTATAAGATTGACCAGACAGACAAAGTTACTTCATATAAGCTTGTA
>JADKLZ010053927.1:0-15945 GCA_021533235.1 Biomphalaria straminea | reverse complement strand
TACAACAATTCATACATATAAATATAGTCTTTTGCTTGTATAAATGCTGTACATTTTTTAGTTTTTTTTAATGTCAACTAGATCTACTTACTAAAAATTTTTGAATTTCTTTCTTACAAGCTTCATGCGATATTTCATTTTCTTTGGAATTTGATAGTGTTGAATTATTTTGTGGGCTTCTAGAGTCTTCTGAATATTTATCATGTTCAGATATTTTTTCCATATTTTTTTGAATATCTGCTGGTTGGGTTGAAATGTTGATAGCACTTCCCAGCACACCTTTGATTTTATCAGGTTCTGTTCTGTTCCAATTTGGAATGGAAAATGTATTTTTCTCAACAAATTGTATTTTACTTCGAATAGATCCTAGCGGTCTGGTGTTTCTTAGTTTTGAATGTGACATTTCTATCATTACAATTATGAATTGAAATGGTTAATACGATTCCTAATAACTTTTATGATTATTTAATAACGCGCGGTTATTATAAGTTAATATAAGTTTAAGACTAAAGGCTAAGCTGCTAAGGCCTATTATACTTAGTCTTTTAATTTTGGGTAATCTAGATCTATATTATCTAGATCTAGATCTAGTTGATCACATTTTAAACTTATGTTTTTCTTTACTACAGATGCATAGTGATGATAGTGAGATAGATCTAGTTAAGTAACTGTTAAAGTAAAAAACATTTATAGTCTCGAGACAATGTTACTAATGTAATCAATATATCGTAACTATTGACTGTTCAGAAGTTAAAATAGTCTGTTTTTCCATTGGATCATTCAACTTGCCGAATCTCAGAATCGTCTTTTAATATTTTTTTTTTTTTTATTACAAGATTCGAGCAATATCGAATCATTGGTAAAAGTTTTTTTTTTTTTTACATAGAAAATAAATTCTAGGAATAAAAATTAAATGTAAAAAAAAAAAAAACAACATCTTCAATAAAAATAAAGCAAACTACAGGCACCCAATTCCATAAGCGTAGCCAAAAGGGTTTTGAGTTTACCCACCCCCTTTTTTTTAATTAAAAAAATATAAGGAAAGCCATAATATAGTCTCAAAAATTTCTTAAATGTAGCCAAGGAGGTTTGATGTTTTAAACACTCAAAACACAAAACTAAAGAACGAATATATTCTAAGGTACAATAGACATCCTAAAAATGAAGGGTTTCCAATGGATGTAGTGAAGATTAATTACAAACACATGTAGGCCTATGTATTTGTGTGCGCACAAAGGACACATTCACCCAGTGGCGTAGTAAGGTAACCGTGGGCCCGGGTTCAAGAATATGTTGATGGGCCCCCTCCTCCCCCAACCTCATATGACAAATTGTGTGTGTGACAAAGAAATTGAATAATTTGTAGGCCTATGTATTGTTACATTTACTAAAAGACATTTTAATCCAACTTCAAGAACTCAGCCGACCTTGCATGCAATTTGAAGAAAAATTGAGATTGTTTATTTCTTGGAGTAGATCTAGTCGTACAGCTAATTATACATACTTGAAGCATTATATAGTCCCATGCTTGAAGTAGCCTACGCTATTAGTTCAGCCAGTTATGCAGAGTTATATGGTTCTTACAAATTAGAAAACCTACAAATAACTCTGATAAACGATTTCTTTTGGTTATTCCGTCATCAGAACATATAAATAATGCTAATTTAATCAACTTTTAATATTTCTACATTTTTGTCAACAATGATAGAGAAAAGCAACGCATTTGGATTTCCTTTAGAATTTTTACTAAAATTGCCCAACAGCTCTATATATATAGTATCTCGTTTGGAATATGTGGGTCGAGGAGTCGAAGTAATGGATTGTGTTGTTTTTTTTAAAGAATTTATGTACTGCTAAAAATTGTCATTGTTACTTGTGTCACCTAAACGATAATCTCGCGATGACCACTAAATGAAAGCACCTTTTCTTTCTTTCTCACAACTTTTTTTTTTTTTTTTAATTTTTTTAAATCATGATTTTCTATAGAGAAAGTTTTTGAGTTGGCAGCAATGTGAAACTGAATAAAATTACTCTTTATGTATACAAGAGCTCTAAATATAGGTAAAGTAAAGGAGACTTGAAAAACAATAGAAACTAATAGACAACAATACCAATATCTTGAATCTTCAGGTGAGATTTATTCTGTAGTGATTAATTTTTTTTTAAAATATATCATAATTATGATAATACCTAATAGTAGATATCTATATGTAAAATATGTTAACTTTCGTTTTCTGAACTATCAACTTACAACTTTAAACTTTTTAAAAGTTAGTTCTAAGTAAAGTAGTATTAGTAAAGTTAGTTATAGAATAATAATAGATCTATATAAAAAAAATAAAATATTATATTATTATTACTTTATTAGTAGTTACTGTAGTACTATTATAACTATATGACATTATTGACATATCTATACTGTTAATGTTATTTATAGCCAATTCTATGTTTTGGCACTTATTTCTGTGAGTGAGTGTGAGCAGTTTTTTTTCCATAATGAAAGCTAGCTACAAAAACATTGTTCTAGATTATCTGATCAAAATTGTCATCAGTGATCAAAGTATCATTGAATTCATTGGCAAACAAACTTCAACCTCACATTAATAAACTTGTATCCCAGATTTGCAGATAAGATGTCAATGTCAAAAAGCATCAGGAAAATGACAATAATGTGTAATCATAGTATTTTTTAAAAAAAAAGTACTACCATACAAATTTAGCTAACTAAGACCTAAGACTAAGGGACAGGTATCCATTAAAAATCATTAATAATTGTATTCTATTGTGTTGTTTCTAGTTTACACAAAAACTAAAACTATTAGTTATTAGGCTATATTTTCCAACTGATTCTTGGCTACTGCCCTTCAGGTCAGAGCAAGATTTTTATGTGGCCCATACACCTAATTGAGTTTGGCATGCCTGTTCTACATTGACTATGTTACACTCTCTTGTTTTTTACTGTTTAGTGTTTAAAAAGTCTTTTTGGATTGATTCAAGTTTTTTGTACAGTTTATTTTTATTGAGTTCAGGTGTCCCTTGCAATGGCAAATGGATACATATTCTAGTAGTGGTCAAACTAAGTTAAAAAACTGTAAGCATTAATGCTTCAATATGAACTGCAAACTTTATAATACTTATAATAATACTATTTTTTATTTATTTTTAGTTATCTTACTGTATGTTATCCATTTAATTATAAGTTTGTTTTTTTCCATACTCTAATTTAAAGTAAATCTATTTATCTTTATTGCAGATACACTTTGTTAATTATCACATTGTCTTGCTGTAAGAGTAAATTTGCTAGATGGCTGGCAGTCGACGAGAAAAACTTGGTTCAATTCTATCAAGGTATAAATTAAACCCTATTTAAAATAGAATTTTTCTAAAATCTGTAATGGAACATTGATTGTAGTGCTTTAACAAAAAATTTAAACTTAACTAAACTATATAAAAATAAAAGAAACTAAGTTATTGTCACACCATCAAATTATGACTATAATTATTGTCACCACACGTACCAAGAAGTAGTTTGATGTTACGATATGGTTTCGTATGTTGTGATGCTGGGGATTAAATATTATAGTTGAATAAATAAAGATCTGGACACACTTGAAGAAATGCTTTTGAGCGAAAATACAGGAACCTTTTAATTTCAACTTAAGTACAGCTAGGTACATCAAATATAAAATAACATGTAGTTTAAAATAAGACAACTTTCTGTTAAAAGACTAGATCTACGACTGTTCTACTCGAAGTTCTCAGGTCAACTGGCAGGCCACGCTTTCAAGCGTCCCTTTGATGACCTCTCTCATTTACATATTCCGTTCTTAACCAATTAGATTTAGATGGAATCGTGTGCATAAGTGTATCCAACCATTTACTTAACCCTACAGGGAGAAATTTTAAGGAAATGAAAAAGATGATGATTGTAAATAATATTCACATTAGCATTTAGTGGTATCGTACAAAGACTTTACACTGCATTGTTTATGTCAGTGTTTGTCTTCTTTAAAGGTTCTTCTATCTTCACCTTCAATCTCTTTCTAACTATTCCTAAGTTATGTTTGTTTACTTCTTCACAAATTTTATTCAGTGAAGAAGCAGACAACTTTTTTCCTTTTTACATATTCCATTTGCACACTCTTTCTCTTCTAGCTTACTCACTGAAGTGTGACAATTATTGTTATGACACATTGTCATTGTTTCTTGATTTCAGATTGACAGGATTAATGCAGTCAGGGGCACTCAGTTATGAAGAGCGTCCAATCTGGTATGACATAGTTAAAGCATTACCACCAAAGCCTAGTCCTCCACCAAAAGAAGTTCAAAATATATTTTATCCTGAGGATTTTGTCAGAGTGTAAGTTGTACATCATATTCTGTGATAAGTATCAGTCTGGTTAACCCAATAGCTCCTATTTCCGGTTATGAAAAACCCTTCTGTAGTCCTAAGCAAAGAGGAATAACTCCATATTTTAACAATTCTAAAAAAAATATTTATTTTGAAAAAATAATCAAATTTAAGATCTAATACATATAAACAAACAAACAACTCTAAAAAATAGAATTATATGTCTAGTTTTTTAAAATATAAACGTTTATTACCACTAGAATATAAAAAACTTCAAAAATTCTCATTTTCCGACGTGGGACTTGTACACTGGGGCTATGACCGGTTCGTTTGAAAAATTATTTAAAAAATAAAACCCTTCCCGATTTTATTAAAAATAGAATCAGTAATCTCAAAATGATTTGTAATCACTTTTGCGATGAGACTAGAAGAAATCTTGTTTTTAAAAAGTTTAAATCAAATATATTGAATAGGGAATTTTAGAAACGTTTTACAACGGTTTAGGACAAAAACGGGAAAACGTTTCCTACTGCAGTAGGAGCTAATGGGTTAATATAGGATGTGAACATTTTTTGCATTCTCTCATCATCAATAGAAAATACTTTTGCTTTCACATTAGAAACAAGCTGTAAATGTTTTTTGTTTTTCAAATAAGTTTATATAGCTTTGTTTTCTTTTAAACAGAATTTACTGTCAAGGTAACTTTTTTTTTTTAATGGAAAAGTTTGTCCTGTGACCTGTGATTAGACACTTTTAACAATTTGCACTATCCGATCAGTTTATTTTGAGATTGGTGACTCTTTAATTTCTGTTTTTTTTTTCTTTTGTTATAAAATATACAATAGTAAACTGAATCCTTACCCTCACCCTTCAATGTTTTCTATTAACAAACCTTAGAGATTGCTTGAACAACATAATTCTTTTTTGTTTTCAGGCATTTCTACCAGAAATTTGTTCAGACTGACCCTGTCATGTTAACGACACAGATGAAAACTATACCTCAAAGGTAATAAATTGCAAACAAAATAAATAAACACATGTTTGTGTGTGTGTGTGTGTGTTCCCAGCAAAGTACAGGCAAAGTAGTAAATGAACCATTCCTTATTTGCAGAGGCATTTTATAGAATGATTGTAACTGCTTCAGGTAAAGTTTGAAATGTTTAGTATTTAATAAATAAGTTTCTAAAGTTTCTAAGTAATCTAAATACTTAAGTCCTGTTCTTTAGTGTGGGTTTAACTAGAACTGTCTAAGTGTATATGCTGTGTACAACTTCATTGTGTTTGGTCAATAGTCAATACAAAAGATGTTTTATACTGTGTTGTTTAAAAGGTGAAAGAACAAAATAATATGTCATCAAGGTAATAAGGACTTTCATCTACTAACTTGATTAAACCTTTATGTATAAGCTGATGATATTTAATTTATCAAATTAATTTGTCAAACAAAGCTTTAATGCAATACATTTGTCTTGTATCATTTCTAATATCTATTTTTTTTTCTTGCATTCCTGGTAGATTTATTGACAAGTATATAGAACTACATAGATCAAATGCTGTTCCTACATCAGACTTATTTCAACAAACAGTTTCTGCCTTAAAATCTGAAGGATTTCATTTAACAACACACCAAGAAAAAGCAGCAGTAAGTTAAAGCTGTTTGGAGAATATTTCTTTTGTCCTCCTGTATGCATGGCCTCCTCTAGTCACAAAACAACTATGGCTCGTTTCATATAAATAAGATGAATGTTTGGGCATTGGTGCTATGGAGTGGGTAAAATTAGAAATGATACAAAACATATTACAAATTACAAATATTCTTCAAAAGGGGCCTTTGATGGGAAGTTCTACCATGGAGAGTGTGTACGTGTATCTATGGTGACAGTGAGAAAAAGTTAGCAATTGGCAGTGTAAATGATGCAAGATAATGACATTGTCATCAGCTGTCTAGGGTAGGACCCTAGATTGCCACAGTGAAAGATGTTTTTTTTTTTAGTTAGACTTAAAAAAAACAAATTATTTCTTGTATTACTTAACTCTTTCTCTCGTAACCGACGATATCAACGTTGATTTCACCAGAATGTGGTAAATAATTACGGAAAGAGTTAAGTCTACTACATTTATTTCATTTGATCTCAATATTATATATTGTTAACAAAGAAGTTATTCAAGTTTTATAAGTTAAGATATTATAAGCCTACAGCGGTTTAGTTGTCTACCAGCAGTTTGGTGCTTCAAGGCAATGTATGCAAAAGGGATATTGTGCCACATAGACACTACCAGAGACTTGCTAATATTGTGCCACATAGACACTACCAGAGACTTGCTAATATTGTGCCACATAGACACTACCAGAGACTTGCTAATATTGTGCCACATAGACACTACCAGAGACTTGCTAATATCAATAGTTAGCTTGGATTCTCCTAGGTCACCTAGTGTTACAAAAGTTATTTGAATATGACACAACTTGAAATACAAACTCTTTCAGATCATAGTAAACAAGTTTAATCAGCCATCTTGGCTAGCAGAGTAGTTTCCCCTGTGCATGGGCACAACTCTTCCGATCATATAACATTGAGAGACTAAATTGTTGTCATTGAATGTAATGAGTTCCATTATTGACACGTTTTCAAGCCGAGGAGGCATTGGAAATTATTTCCAACTACAACAAATTTCACTACTGCAGTTTTCCAAGTCTTTGGTTTTGTCATTGGTAAATCAGCAACTCCTTCTGGCTTCTGTTCAGTCATGTTCCACATTCTTAGGGTTTGTGTGGTCTCCACTGCTTGACATATCTTTTACAAATGATGTTGATGTCTAACTGGAGCTTCACTTTTGACCATTCACTACAAATTAGTCATGAGCCTGTCTCTTGTTGAATCAGTGCATTTATTTATTTAGCCAATCTGGTTCGTACCCTGAAGCCTTGTGTACAAGTGAGCTTCCTTTTAGTCTGTTGCACTTTTTTGCATAGTATTTTTTTCCGCATCACTAGCATGTCTGTCCACAAGCCTGGCAAGCTGTTTTGTTGAAAGCGTGGTGTCGACCACAAAATCGACAGCGTGTCGCTGCTGCCTTCTGTGTTCTTTCTATTTTGTCAATGTGAGCCTGAGCTTCCCCTCGGATTTTTTCATCACTGGTCCTTGATGGTTCGATGGCTCTGCAGATCTCAATGGTGCTTTTCAGGGACAGCTTTAAGCATGACACTTTCCTGAGGTAAATACTATTTTGTCCCGAAGCATTCTATCTGGCTGTTTGAACTTGCATTTGTTTGCCTGAGACTTCAGTCTAGTTAGGATGGTCTCAAAGGGAGAGCAGGTCACTGCCAAAAACAGAATGTTTCTAGAACCTCATTGTCTCTGGGGTTGCAATAGTCATGCAGGTTTTTCAATAATGTCTCTGGGTTGCACTCGTCCTCCCCTTCCGGGTATGTGAATTGGTCTATGGCCTGTGCACCGGCACAATGTAGTACAATGGCCTTCTGTTGGCTCTTGGGCCTTCTGTAAGCTCTGTTGCCTGCAAGTATATTTCTATCTGCCGCCTCCACCGTCTGAAATTTTCGCTAACATTCTGTTAATTCCAGGCAATGGGGTGGTGTAAGAAAGTTTTCTGACATCTTATGTAACTCTGTCTCTACTGTCTGATGTATTAATCTCTCAGTTGCCTCCCTTGATAGCCCAAAGCGTATGTGCCTTTGGTGGGTAGACTACCCAATGTAGCTTTTAATTTATCTTTAACCTCTCCCTTGACGTCTAGTCTTCTACTTTTAGCGATAGTGAAGGCACTTACGTGGTTCACTTTCCACTGCCCTGTTAGGTAAGTATTGAAGAGTCAAGGCAACTATGTCGTTTCAATTCATATCGCTTCACGTCGTGCATTCTGTACATCAAAGACATATATAACATCATCTACATTGATACTAAGTATTTATGACTTCACTGACATTAAAGGGTTAGACTTTCTTGCGTCATTGTGCTCCTGGGATAGTTTTTGATGAACTAGAGCTTTGAGAATGATGCAATGGAAGTGGCCTGAGTTAGCGGTATTCGGAGAAGGTTGCATGGTTTGAGCACACGTAATTACCATATGAAGCCTGTTTCCGCAATATGTCCATTGTGGATTCTATTACTGGTTTGTTGATGAAAACTGCTCGTACTTCAATGATATCGTTGAACTAACGATTTGCCATTTATTTCATCATACAAACAGTAAAAAATAACACAGTTTTTCATAAGCGTATCATCATCCAACAGGTGTCTTGGTTCAAGACAAAATCCAATGGTCTCCGTTGTTTTCCAGCTTTTGTAATCTGTCCAGCACTTCTGTCGCAACACTTTTCAATTGCAATTCTATTGACAGTCCTACATTAGAACTCAACTTCTTTTCTTTTTTCTGGTTGGTTTGATTACAGGGAATCCATAGTATCCAGTACCTTCTTTTGCTTTTTCGTTGGATTGTGTGATCAGCTTCGTACGTTTCTCATCATTTTGCAGAAAGCATGAATGGGTTTCATTTTATTTATTGTTTATGTTTTGTGCGAAAGCAAAATGATTCAGGGTATACAGTAGTGGGAAGGATCCATATCTTGCTATGCTCGAGTATAGAAATACTCCGATAAGCATCACGATGATGAGTAGAAGACTCAGGGCCATCATTCCAACTGATCCCAAACTATTGAAACCATCGGTAACTGAAAATGCAGAGACATCACTCAACGAACGACAGATGAAAGCAAAGTGAAATAAAATGCAAAAGCAAGACTACCTAAATATTACTCTGTCGGAGAGAAAGTGAGAGTTCGTCTAAGACAAACATGGCAGAAAGCAGTTGTCATAAAAAAAACATTCCTAACCCCAGATCTTACATCATAAACAAACGATAGGAAAACATACAGAAGAAATCAACGCTTTTTGAACAAGAGTTTTGATGAAGATACCTCTGGGTACTATGATACCAACCAAGGTAATGAACAGTAAACTGTTAGAACAAACGAAATAGACAGTTATAGACCAACGTCTAGAGAACCTTTTGTGCCAATCAAGACAACCAGAAGTGGTCGAATTATTAAAGTTTCTAGTAGGCCTAGATATCAGTCTTAAGAACTTTAAAAGGAAGGATGTGATAACAACTTCTTAGGAAGGATATCTGGGGGTTAATTTGGAAAAAAAAGTTGAACAATTCATGTACAGTTACAAAAAAGGTGACAATTGTTGGATCTATCTCAGCAGAATGAAAAGCTGCCAGGTTTAAAGCAGTTCAGAAATATTGCTTTTGGATTTATGGCTAACAGACCTATCCTATCCGCAGGTCAGACAGACAGCCACTCATTGTGTCTGCTTTGACATAGGTTTAACCAATGCTCACGCTGTTTGTAGCCCCGCCCTGGTCAACACGAATAATGGGCAATTCTAGTATTATTAAGAATAACTATTGGATCTGTTATATTAGAATTCACTGTATATCATAAAGTTTTATTCCTGGCTAGTAGCGGCCTTAGGGGTGGCAAGGGGGGCAGCTGCCCCAGGCCCTTGCGCTTGAGGGGGGCCCCGTGATCGGAGATTTTACTGTCACAAACTTGATCACCATACATTTTTCTACTAAAATCCGATTGGATGTCGATGTTAATATACGAAATAAAATATTTGGATTGGTTGCTTTTTATGTTTTTGTCCCAATAGGCTATGGTCATGGAAGTGATTTTTAAACTTTTTTACGTTGAAAGAATTTTCTTTATGCAGAACAATTACACTACAGTATATTTAGCACTTAGCCCGGCCAATAGTAAGGCAGCAACGGCTATGCAATGTTCTATGTTTTGTAACAAAAATAAGAAAGGCCCACAGCGTTAAGGGGGACATACTGTCTCATTATTGTTCCAGCGTTAGAGACAAATTAGCCAGTTAGCGTGATGTGGTACGGTATATATATAGTTTATCCTTACGGCTCAGGGCCCCGCACATGACACTCGCCCAGGGCCAGAGCCCCGCGCAGTCATGGCAACAAAGAGAGTAATATTCTAAGTTTTTGCTGCAAGCACATGTTTGATCTCTTTTAAAAGGAAAATAAATCGCCAACAACTCTATTAAAGATTTGCATTTTAAAATGTAAAACTAACTTAAACTTTTCTCTGTTGGAAAAATATTTTTAAAATGTCAACAAAGTCAACGTACTTATAGATCTAGATCTAGTTTTAGTCTTTGTTATAAATTTAATCCATAAAAGTTGAAAACAAGACACCTGTTGACACTACTTGTAAATCAAATATATTAATTTATGTAACTGTATTTACAAACAAATTTCCAACACCCGTTTGGGGGCCCCCTCCTAACTGGGGGCCAGGGGGGATTTTCAAAAGCCCCCCCCCCCTCTTAGCTACTCAACTACAGACAACTGTCTATTGTGTTTGTATGAAATTTATTCTAGTTATAAATATTTCTGTTCAGTTGCAATACAAGACTAAAAAAAGCTGTAGTTTTGGATCTCGTCACTATTCGAAAACAAATGTTTTTTTTCATGAATTTCAATTAAAGCAGCATTTTTTACAAATTTGATTTCCTAAGTACTAACTGTTAAACAACTTGCTTCTGAAGGTGTTGATCATCAAAGCCAATAGACTTCCTGCCTAACAATATTGTTGTGGCTGTATACTTAAATAACAGTGAATTAAAGACAAATGGTAAACCTATATGTCTACTACCCTTTATTATAGTAGACATTTGGGGTGTGACTCCTTTTTATTTATTAATATTTCAATTTCTTTTATTTTGGTTTCATGCATAATTATAGCCTGTATATTTTTTTTTTCTTTAAAGGCTGCAGCTATCAGGTCTTCATTTAAACAAGAGCCACGTTCAAGTTCAGAGAAAGTTGAACAGAAACTGAAAACAGTTAACCTAAATACTTTATTTGATCAATAGTCTTACTTAGTGATATTAAACTGGTTTTCTTATATATTTTGTACAAATGGACTTTGAAAAGTGTTTTTTCTTCATAAACAGTTAATGAGTTAAAAAGTAACAGAGAAAATGATATGCAATGGACTGGATAGTCATGATGGAACTAAAATATATTTTGTGAATTATTTTATTTTAACAGTACCTTTACAGGGAATTATAGGGAATTTATTTGGCAATAACATTTTTAGCAACATGAAAAATGAATTTATAAAAAATTATTAATAACAAAAACTATAATTAATGTTAATGAAGTGGTAGACCAAGATTAAAATGCAAGATGATATCATTTGAAAAAAAAAATCTAATACATATTAGTTAGAGAACAATTTATTCCAATATAACGTCAACTGAAATAACATAAAATGATATAGATAATAAACATAAATGATTTAAAAACTATAAACTTATTTTGACAAATAAGAGGTTCTTCTTGATCACTCTTTTTGTACAGCATGTAAATAGACCAGCGTATCACAAATCTCATCTAGCCTTTTCAATGAGAGTACACGATCAGTTTTGATGAAACAATCTACTTGGCTTCATCTGGTTTGATACATTTTTTGTGGACTTCATACCTTAACTGAGATCCCTGAATTAGAAGTCAAAAGAAAAGCTAAAGAAATATTTTCAATCTGTGAAAATTATATTATTTGATAACAAGTTGAAAATCAGTAAGAAGAATGTGCAATACTTAAAATGTGTATACCACACAATAATACTAATCTATGTGGCGTGGTGGCTTAATGGTAAAGCACTGTGCTTTTGAACTGGGGATCCCGGAATCGAACCCTGGTGAAAAGTGAGATTTTTAATTACGGGATCTTTGGGCGCCTTGAGTTTACCCAGCTCTAATGGTTACCTGACATTGGCGGGGAACAGTTAAGGCAGTTGGTTGTTGTGCTGGCCACAAGATACCCTTAACCGTAGGCCACAGAAACAGATGACCATTACATCATCTGTCCTAAAGACCACAAGGTCTGAAATATGAACTTTTTTTTTTCACTAGTAATCATCTGTTTGGTACAAAGTAAGAGTTATCTTTTTATACCATGAACAAAATATTTCCCACATACAACATCCATCTAAAGATAGACTGCACCTCTATGAATATATATTGGTCTTGTGTATACATTGCAGTCACTGAACAAAGTGAGGAACAAATTAGTTCTAGTACTACAATTTATTATCTAAATAAAAATTTTTTTAGTTATCTATGTTTTGAAGTACTTTTCCATTTAACATAGCCAGTATTAAAATAATTCTGATAATTTATACAAATCTTTTTTATAATTAACATTTTGTTCACTATACTATAAATAGTATACCCCCCTTCCCAAAAGTTTAAATAATTAGTTTGGATCAGTCATGTAATTAAATTTGTAATAGACCAACAACAATAAATCTGCGCGATTAATAATATTTCGTGCTTTTAGCTTTCTTAATACCTATGATCCTATCACTTATCTGAACAAGTTTGGGGGGAGCAAAGAAAGAAAGGCATACAGGTATCTGGGTTGGATTTATACTGTCATTGGTTTTTAAAAGCATTTCCAAAACAAAAAGGTGGTGGGGGGAAATGAATTCAAACTCATGGTTCAGGCCAATGTGTAAACCACTCTGCTAGTGAAAAACTTATGACTTAAAAAAGATGGTATAGTTATATGTATTACAATTTAGAGTCATGACCTATAAAGGAGACTAATTCAGCTTATACCACTACTTCAGTCAAGTACAATTTGCAAAATAAATAATTACCAATAGTTAATTGGTTAATTTTGAAAAAAAAAAAAGCTTTGGTCGTCCCAGTTGTTTTAGCCATTCTTATAATGTATGCATTCCCTCAGTTTAGATGATATATTTTCATAGTTAAAGAAGAAGTTGTAACTTAAACTTGCATGGTGTATAGTCACATTGTGTAATAACTAACTAACTTAACTAACCGTTCCTCGCTTCCTAATGCCCAAGCCTAACTTGTCTGCTGTCTCTAGAATACAGGCTATTTCCAAATTGTTCATTTGAATACATGGAAATGGCATTTCTGTCATGTCAGAATCTTTCTGAAACTTTCTGAAATAATAAACATTGATTCAGCAAATATTAGTAATATTCCTATATGCAGTTTGCCTGTTGTATCTCCAATCTTTAATATTCTTCTATTTTCTATCTCCAAACATTTCAAAACAATTCTATAGTGATTGAATTAGCCTTAAAAGATTGTAGCATGCAAAATAAAAACCTCCATGTTCTCAGGTTAAAGATTTAAACAAAGCACATTTCAATTAATTTTCATTTTAAAGGATTTAATATTTGACACAATAAGTTATAAATCAAATAATAACTAAAATGAAAAGTTTAAAAATATTGAATCAGTACCGGTACAATGAATTAGATTCTAGTAGTACAAGAATTAAGACTATAATGGCAATGAACACTTACAGCAGTTGTTCTTCTACTAGATTTCTAAAATCTTCAGAACAAGTTTGTTGATCCCCCTCATCTTTAGGAGTCTCTTCTTTATTTTCAGCTCCACTAGACACATCAGTATCAGACTTTGTATCTGAAATATGTTTAAACCAAACAATGACCAAAGTCTAAACATTTGTTTTAGTTGTTGCTACCTTTTTCTTACAAGTTTTTTTACAAGCTTAAATCAAATCTTTAATTCAAATGTTTAAAAAGCTAAACAAAATAAATTTTATAGAAAGCTTTTTATCAACAATATAGATTTTTTTAAAACATTTGTAACAAAATTATATAAAATTAAAAAAAAAACAAAAAAAAGCATTTTTGGGTAAATAAAAGATTAGCCAAACAAGTTTGTCATGATGTTTATTTGGAAGAGAGGCTTGTGTTTTATTTTCTCTAAAAACATTTGACATATGAAGATTTGGAGGTGTTGTAACTATAGTTCAAACCACTTTAAGAAACACTAAATTGACACAGTGCTAATATACTGCTCTTAAGTTTCCAACTCAAAACATGAAACAACATAGAGCTCATGTGCAAAGATGGTACAGAATACAATAATGATGATCAATCAACTCACCAACTTTTGACTTTTAACTAATGACATCTAGAATTAGTTTTCTAACCAAATAACTTCAAGCTCTCACTAACTAAGCTTCTCTGGTCTTTGATACTTTTTTCATAAAATCTTCTAGAATCATTATGTCATATCATGTTACCCCATGACAGACTTTTCTAATAACCTTCAACTTTTAACAGATGAAAAAAAATACAATTAGCTGGATATACATTATATAATATAATATATATCTGTAAAAATAAATGATTCAACAAAAAATCTGACAGCTTTTACAGTATTGTGCTTCTAATCAGTAACGTAATGAAATAAGAAAAAGAACCATTTAATGGGCTAATGTTGACTTACTATAAATGGGTTTAGAAAACATTTTCTGGCACATGTTTTTCTCAAACAATTCTTGTTCTTTCATAGATCTGAGGACAAAATACATTTTTTTTCCTTTCATTAATATTATAGATGTGTATGTGTCATTAAGCCTTTATTATGTGCCGAAAAGCATCTAAAATTAGAATAAGTTTATGGATAGATTTTAAATTAATGATGTATTTACATACGTATAAAACATAAGAGCAATACAACAGACAAAGCAATGAGTGGGACTGAAAAGAATATTAAATAATAGCAGATGTGACTACAAATTGACTACAAATTTTCAAGTACCATCCTGCAAGGGCACTACATGGCCTGAATTGTGCAGATGTGCCAAAAATGTAAAATCCAATCCAGCAATCCTGCAAAATCACTAAACATCTATTAAATTTTGCTGTTTCCTAATCATGCTATTTTATAATTTGTGTGTGTGTGTGTGTGTGCAAAATCCACATTTTTACAAAATTAATTTAACATTTTCCCTTAGTACATACAAGGCTATTTTTATTTTTCCTTGTTAAGTCTTTTCAGCAATAACATTTTTACTGACTTGAAAATGCCAGAGAGTCTTATTAACAATGATTTTAGTGCTTCTGAATCTAAAAATAAATGGGGAAAAATATTTGAAAAAGAAAGCTCTTGTCTGTCTGTTATATAGTATCATAAAAAGACATTTCTGGATTGTTTATGTCATTGTTAGTATTTTCTTCAAGTTGCTTAAGCTTCTACCTAGTTCTAAATATGTAGAAATTCCCATTCCAGACCTTACAATCTATAGGGCAGATTATGAAAGGTCATCTATTTCTGTATCCAACGGTTATTATGTCTAATTATGTTTATTTACATAAAGGTCATCTTGAAGATTCATTTTAACAAAAATCTGGTCAGCCCTCTTCTACTGACAAACCTGTCCTGCTTAGCTTGCACAGTGAGATTTGCTCTCTTTCTTCTGCCTTACACACTTCTGAGTGGGGCAAACCTAATTCTTTACATTCTTGTGATTATTGTCACAAGTCACGCATTGCAGATTTATTACATATTCCATATAAAATAAAATAAATTAATTAGCACTAATTGATTAGCTAATTTTTTTTATCGATTCATGTGCTGTCCTCGACAATGAACAATGCGCAAAGCTTGAACCTTATCAGAGGATGGGAAATGGGAGAAATAACATGTATAAGATTGACCAGACAGACAAAGTTACTTCATATAAGCTTGTA
>JADKLZ010053925.1:0-10341 GCA_021533235.1 Biomphalaria straminea | reverse complement strand
CTTGTATAAGATTGACCAGACAGACAAAGTTACTTCATATAAGCTTGGTAAAAAAAAAAGACACTGTACTAAAATTGAAATGAAATCCAGATCAAAATAAAAGCTACAAGACACATTGACTGAGCTACTACAAGTGAAAACATCAATGAATTTCACCAATAAGTTTGAGCACATAAAGCCCAGAAAAACAATGATGTGGTAATAGTAGAAATACTTTAGGTATTAACTTAGCTAATCTACCTTGTAAATTTACTATACACTGATAAGAGCAATGAATAAGAAGAGCTAATGTATTGTAATACTAACATGATCCAAATAGACAATAATTCTTTGCCGAGCATCTTTAATGAGATCAAAGATCTATGTAATTAAAGAGCATCTTTAATGAGATCAAAGATCTATGTAATTAAACATCAACTACTTTACCCTATCTTCAAACTCAAGAAATATTGCACAAATAATAAACAATGTCTGCCCAAATTATTAATGATAAATTCAAGATCAAATGTACACATACTTTGCAAGACTCTGTAATGCAGTGGAGATGGCTGTGTTGCTGGGCTCAAGGTTTCTGGCCAACTTTAAGCTGTTTTTGGCCTCCAGAAAATTTCCAATACCATGTAATGCCTTAAAACAGACAGCAGGATAATCAGCAATGAGTTAAATAAGATAATTAGGTAAAGTCTTAAAGAATTAATTACAAGCATTACATCAACTAATTAAACATAATTATTGTTATTGGTTAGAAGATCTCCAATTGGCAGCCCAATTCTAAAGAACACATTGTGTCCTACTGATAGCCACATGATCTACTTAGTTCTTGGACAGGCTTACACATTTGTCTCAATGTTAAGCTATTGCATTGAATAAAATAACCCTTCACATTTAAATCCAAGTAAGAAAAATAACATTTTATCATTAGCAAAGGAAAAACAAACAATAAACACACTTCTCAGCTCACTGACCTGGCTATCTTCAACATATGATAATTGAACAACACATGAAACACTTATTTTCAATATACTTTGTCACATTTGTAAGTTTGCCTTGTAAATGCTAGGTTACAGTATGTTACATATTTCCCCTTACCAATGGCCACTCACTTCTCAAAAAAATATTACTGCCTTAATCAATGTTATGTTATCAGAGCTCCTTAAGCCTACATCAGTGTGTTTATTATTACCAGAACTCACTCTCCTACCTTGCCTTTGAAGTAATGAGCTTTGACATTATTTTTGTCTTTTTTAAGTATTTCATTACAGAAGTGGATGGTGCGGCCAAATTGTTTCAGGTTATGATGACAAATGGCCGAGTTGGTGTACACTTTCAACAGCTGCTTGGTCCACAGTTTTTCTTCTTCATCATTTTTCAAGTGATACTCTTCTAGAATATTCTGAGCCTAGAAGTAAACCAAGAAAAAAAAAAAGAAAAGAAACAGTTATTATTGTTTGCTACTTTGCTGTTTCATGGCAAGCAAAAAATAATGAAAGGACATAGTACGCTATGGGGGAGGATGATTCAAAACTTGTTCAATAGCAGAATGAAGGGTTCATGTTACCCACACATCCAGCTACTTAACTTTACATCAAACTAAAAATATCAGATACTAGAGACATGCTAAAATCCTAAAGTAAAGATCACAACCTTCACTAGCACTCAAACAAGAGACAAAATTTCAAGCTGAGCATTTTCCTATTCAGCCACAATATAATCTATTTTTTAGTTATGTTTAGAAATCTTGAAGGCTTAGAATATAATCCAGGTATAAGCTAAAAAATATAGAAGACATTCTAATTTTAAAACCTGTGTTACATCAGGACCTGGTGACTGAGAGGAAGTGCTCGTACAGTAGATAACTTTTTAAAACTAGTTTAACATTGCAGTTCAAGTTGTAGAGACATAAAAACTTCATCAACAAGACTTTTTCAGAACAGTCAAATGAAAACAAAAGACTTACACGACTATACTTGTAGGATGCCTTCTGGTAATTTTTACTGTCAAAATATTGTTTGGCTTCCTTAAAATAGAAACATTGTATATCAATGACTTACACGCTTACTAGAGGAGCAGGTAGTAGTAATTATAAAAAATACTAACAGAAAATAAAAATAAATGAGTTTCAATGAATCTAAATAATGATAACATTTAATGGTAAATTTAATGCATGTTTTTTTTTGTTTTGGTTTTATAACTGTGACTGAAATATATAAAAAAAACAAGGACTTACAGCTGTTTCAACATTGACAACTTTTTCAATATCAACATATTTCAGTTTAGCTCTTCTTTCTTCCTGGGGAACAAAACAAAAGAAAGTTTTAGATCTCATAGCTTAGAAAACAAATGTCTACTTTAAGATGTTACAATAAAGCAAGCATTCCTATTTTAAGTTCTACTTACTGGAGTCAGATCATAATAGTCATCAACACCATCTTGCTCTGTAAAACTCATGACTTCTAGATCAATAACCACTGAACCCAAACATCAGCATTAGTTGAGAGAGTAAAGAGACAGAGATCATAATTGTACAGAATAAACACAACATTAGTTTTATGACGGTACAATCATTATATATACATAATATATATATATATATATATATAAATAATGCTATTGTTATAATTTTTAATGTTTAAATTGTAATAGCATAGGCCTACTATATTTGAACTGAACTAGAAAAAATACAAATAAAATAACTCACAAGTTGCCTTTGGAGGAATGCGAGGTGGACATCCCATTTCTCCATAGCCATATGAATAATGAATGAGAAATCTGGATATTTCATGTTTAGCCATAGATAAAATGGCCAGCTCAAGCCCTAGTATGCTAGCACCTACAAATATTTACAATAATTCAATGAGGAAGGAAAACAATTGCTAGAACAGAAAATATTTTTATTTTTTATATTTTATCAAAAAATTATTTCTCATTAATAAATAATTAAATAAAATGATACAGAAATTCTTGGAGATACTGTAACCTTGTCCAAGGCGTAATTTCATAGGTTCTCCTCTCATACGAGTGCTGTCATAAGGAGTCTGGCCTACTTCTGAATAGGCATTGTAATGAACTGAAAACAAGTGATACCCTTTCAATAATAATAAAAACATACTTCAGTTTTACTTCTAAATGAAATGAATGAATGTCTACACTCTATCATTAATGTCTACATTATCTGTAGTCTATCATTAATGTCTATATATAGTTCATCCATCGTGGTTCGATGATGACCACTTTGTCATCCAGTGGGCTGAGGGCTCCGCACTGGGGTCCCGTGCCTCCTCATGTGGCTGGTGAGACCTATGCGAGCCCGGAATGCTCGGCCGCACTCTGGGCAGGTAATTCCAGCTGGAGCTAGTGTCGTTTGCCTTGCCTTCCCTCTCTGGCGCCCCCCTTTCGCCAGCGCTGCTCTTTTCTCCTCAGCAACCTGTGCGCCGGATCTCACAGCGCGGCGCCATGATACTCTGTCATGTGCCTCTGTCTCCCAGGTGCCTGGGCCAACGCCGAACTCCCCCAGAGAAGCTCCGAGGGTGTCCCCGCAGCGCCCCCTCTGACCACCCTGTAAGCGCCCGCCTTCCCCCAACCGGCCACACGAGACACCCCCGGACGCGGCGGTCCCCCATCCCGCACACGTGCCCCGCCCACCGCAGCCCGGAGGCCGGGACCGCGCGGACGTCTACATAATCTGTAATTTATCATTAATGTCTACATTATCTGTAATCTATCATTATTGTCTACACAATCTCTTAAGATCTATGTGATGCTGATCCATGCAATCTAAAAACATTTCAATTACCATTACAATGATGCAAAGAATTAAAAGTCAATTCACTACGGGGAATTATACAATTTTATTGAGCAAGAAGTTATTAAGATAGATCAGCATGAAAAATAAATTCATGGTAATAATTGTGTTATCTATGTAAATACTTATAAAACTAAGCAGAATCGTTTGAATGACTCTACCTTATTAATAAATAATATTATTTTAAAGATTAGAATAAAAATGGTTTCCTACACTACTCAGTGAGTCTAAACCACATATTTGCTTTAAGATAAGTTTGTCATCCAGTCTCTGAATTTCCTATTATTTTTTACTAGCATTTTATATTAGTCCTATGTCTGTTTCATAGGCTGTTTATGCAGCTTCCCCCCATTTGCCAGTATCTTTTATCAAGTAAATTCTAACCCATGTTTTAATAATTCTAGCGTTGTATATGTTATTAACAGTCTATATTTTTATATAAATATAACAAATGCAGGTATTTTTTTGCATAGTTTTTGTGTGTGCTATTATACTTGATATTTATTGCTTTGAAATAGATTCAAGAGTTTTTGCCTCTAAAAGAAGCAATATTGCTGAACGTTATATATATGCATGTCAACACATTCCCAGTGTTTTTAATTTGTGTGTGAAAACGATAAAATAATGTTGTTTTTTTTTAACATAATATTTTTTTTTAAACATTACAACTTCAAAAGAAAAACACTCACTTTGAACTAATGCTTTCTCTGGGACAGTTTTTCCAAACCCTGGCTTTTTCATTTGTTTCAGAACTCCACCATCTTGTTCTGGTGTAATATCACTATTTTTTATCCTTTTCATTTTTCTATACAATCTTTCCATTTCTGTCAGGTATTCACCATCATCAGAGCTATCATCCTCATCATCAGACATGAAGCAGATGTTGGAAGAGAGCTGGTTTTTGTCATAGGACCCATAATCAATGTCATTGCTGTTGTCTAGAATTCAGCAGAAGTGACAAAACAAAAAGTTTTAATACAAAAGAAAAAAATAATCTGACAAGTCACTCTGAAATACAACTTTTATCTTAGAGTTGTGTGCAACAATACTGACAAGTCTTTTACTTCTGAACTCTTGAAAGAACAGGAAGGAAAACAAAAATAATAGTTAAACAAAATGTCTTTGAAAAACTTGAAGTGTATTTTAATTTGACCATACCAGGAATAAGGTCAGGATACTGGGAGGTCAGTGTAGCAGTGTAAGCAATATGCACTGAATGGTAGGATGATGAGAAGCTCTGGTTGCTTAATCCAACAGAGAACTTACTATAATACCATTTGAAACTTTTTATAAGCTTAATGAAATATAATAAGAGTTGACAAATGTAATAAGCCATTTGAATGAATATAAAGAGCATATATGTTAGTAATTAATGTTAATTGAAAACTAAATGTATATATTTTTAAGAATATGTCAGTGCGGTATATCTTGAACCATATTTAAATTGGCCTCGTCACATGAGAAGTACAATTCCAAGGACATATTTAAATTATTTTAAGCTACATTTACAGAACTAGTAATTGTAAGTGTAAACTCACCATTTAAATTGAGATTCTCATTATCCAATTCAAACTCAACCCCTTTTTGACATCCGAGCTTTAAAAGATCTACAGCTGACTTGAGTGGAGTAATGAAATCATTACACTGAAATGATTCAATGGAAGACTTCAATTTGATACATTTTGAAACTGAACTGATACATTTGTAAAGCTGTTGTAAATGTCAAACACTAACCAAATCTCTAAAAAAAATGTATTATTAAAAAAAAAACAAAAAAAAAAAAAACCTACTTAGAGACTATTAATAGCCACTTAAACTTTGAATTACAAATATACATTAAACAACATATTGTAAACATCAAATGCTTGAAAAAAGAAAATATTAAAGGAAGATTTAATTTGTCAAATAACTAATAAATAAGTTCCAAAATAGCCTATTTATTTATTTTTATTTGTTTAGGCTCAACTTAGAATTTAATAGAAGCCTAACTTGCACATCTGCTGTGAAATTAAGTCTTTTGGGTATATAAAAAGAAACAAAGTTATTGAGTCACATCAGTATATTTTGGTGCATCCAGTATCTTAAGAAACTACCAATTTAAATTTGTACAAGTAGTCAAGTCTATTTTTAAATCACAAATATATGCAGTTAATTTTTAACCTTTGTTTTCAGCACCTTTAGTTTTAAAGTCGAAACTAAAATTCACAAATTTATCAAATGTATCATATTCCCTTGTTTGCTTGTGATGAATTTGAATGTACAAGATTAACAGAAGGATATTAGTGTCTACAGGACCATATAAATTCTTACCCCATCTGGTCAGGTATTTTTTTTATTCCTGCTTTTTTTTAAAGAATTTATCCATCCATCTATAAAAAGTGCACTTCTAATTCATCACATTATTTCTAAGGCTATCATTATAAAAGTAGCACCCTCATGCAAGTCACAGATGGACAGTATTCATATTAATGAACAAAAGTCCCTGTCTAGGTGGCAGTAGCGGCCTTAGGGGGTGACAAGTGGGGCAACAATTCCAGGCCCCGCAATGGAGATTTTATTGTCACCAACTTCGAAAACTAAATGAGTAATGACCTACTGAGTCTAAGAGGCTATCATCGTTTAACAGTTTACAATAAAAACACATAGGCGTATAGGTGGAAGCAACCAATCCAAATTGTTTATTTCGTATAATATTAATACTGATACTAATCGGATTTTATTTTGAAAATACGTAGTGATAAAGTTAGAACTTCTCTTTGCATTATGAAAAATTGTAGACGAAAAAGTCATTTATATCATTTGTTATAACATAAATGCAACTTTTGACTTCTTTTTATTCTTCTTCCACATTCTCATTTTTATGTTGGAGCGTTCAGATGAGATGAACTGCACAGTGGTTTCCAAATCAGGGAGCTATCCATATAGTTTTCTTTCTAAATGTAACCATTTTTTTTTTTAATTCATTTTTTTTAAAACCCGTGATACAGCCCTTCCGCAAAAGTCAGGTCTGCGAAAATGTATGGAACACTGTCCTATTGGCTTCAATTTGCAAAGAGAAAGAGGAGACATAATATTACTACTAGTGCAAGAGTTTCTTTTTTATTTGCTTCTGTTAATGCAGAACAATTACAAAATTACAATATGGTTATACTTAGGAGAGCAATAGTAAACCAACAGTACCTACGTAATGTTTTATGTTTTGTAACAAATATAAGGCCCACAGCTTTGAGGCAGACATACTGTATTGTTATTGTTATAGCGTTAGAGGCGGATTAGCCCGTTAGCAAGATGTTGTACGATATATAGTCTACATTTACAGCAAAGGACCCTGCGCACTGCAAGTGAATTGTCACTGCTAGGGCCACTCCTGTAAGGTACATGTAGTCTAAATGACTATTTTAAACAGAGCTGTTCAATGGATCACATAGATCTACTCAGTCACCAAAAGACAAGAGCTCACACTTGAGGCAGACAAGGAATACAGAATCAACACTTAGATTCAGAGGATCTATCTGAAAAAAACAACTAGCCCACGATTTCTTCTCATAACTCAGAGCCATTTTACTTAGTGTCTATGCATTATAATTATGTAATTATGTAGATCTAGATCTAAATGATAGTAAATGTCGTAAAAGTAGATCTGTATAACTAGTATAAGTGTATTTAATTTAATTTTAATCAAATTTAAAATTTAATGATAAATAATTTAATGGCAATGCCAATCAATTATTTATTCAATTCAATTGACTTGTCAACTTGTCTTCAATTGTCAATCAATCAGTCACTGAATCAGGTGCCACTGTCTGAGAGTCTGACTAACTGTAGTAACTTAGACGACTCAGTAGATCTAGATCTAACTGTCACTAGTGACTAACTTACACTAACAAATAAAAGTCAAATTCAAAGAATGAAACTGAAACTGAAAGATCTAGATTTTTAGATATAAATTTCAAGTCATTTACTGATTTAGACTCCATAGACTAGAGTCCCCAAAAGAAAGTAGGTCTAGATATTGATTAGTATTTAGAGATCTAGATCTAAATATAATATCTAGATCTGATAAAGATTCTAAATCTAGAATGTAGACATGTATTTATACAACTTTACTTACTGCCATTTTCGGATAATAAAAGCGAAAGTATGAAACTAACTTTAAGCAAGAAGAGTTACTGCTCGATGACTAGATATAGTCTAGAGTCTATATATAGATCTAGAATATAGACTGAGACGCATGTCATTTTTAGAGATCTAATAGTTTATCAAATAGATTATTAGATTTAGATTAGAATCTACAGACTGTGAGACTAGACTAGACTTGTGTCAAGTAAAATTCACCCAGAAAATTACAGACTACTAGAATTTTAAAATTTACTAGATCTAGTCCAAAGTAGTTACTAGTATAATATACTATATTAGTATATAGACTAGTGACAGTGACTATATTTATATACTATATAGTCTAGTCATGGAACTATACTTCCATGGTCTAGTTGACTATACTCAATACTGCATAATTTAATATTTAATATATTTATTATTATAACTAGAATCTATTCTATAGATCTATTTGTTAAATTAAACCGTTAATCACTGAACTATACTATAATACATTTATAGACCTATATTTTGAAGTAGACTATACATTGTCACACGGATTGTCCTATATTTTGAACTTCAAACTACAATACATAGGCATAAATCAGTGGCGTAGCTGGGGGGGAGAGAATTTGAAGACCCCCCCCCCCCCCCGGCCCCCCCTGAATGTCCCAATTTTGTTTTTAAATAAATTAAATATGGAATTTTATCTGAGGAACTGCGAAGGCTAGTTTATTTTTCCAAACAAAACAAATAAAAGATTTACGGTATTGTTTCCAGTAGAGTTTACCCAAAATAAATGACGAAAGTTGACATCATGGTTCACTAGAAAGCTTCCAACAGGAGAAATTTGCTACTGATCTTGGCTCCTCTTCTCTCCACACTTGGAATGTTCTTCTCTCCATACTTGGAATGTCTATTATGTTTTGCATGCATACTGTTTTCTGAGGCATCAGAAAAGACAACCAGTGCATTGAGCAAACCAGGAGTTGGTTTCATCAAACGGAAGAAACCTGAAAGACTGAAAGAACATGAAGAAGTCCACCACAGACAATTTTTTTTGAAGTGCAAGCCAGAAAAAGAAAACCTAAGGCAGAACCTGATGAACTGTTGCATAGGTTTCATGCACACATTTTGAATAATCAGCAGTATTCTGAAGCGTGTAGCAGCTACTATTAAGTAGCCTAGGCCGACTTAGCAAAAACAAGCTCAAGCCTACATGGTCACAAGGACAAATTGAATTCATCCAATCCTGGGAACTTCCTAGCATCTTTGAAATTTCTAGCAGAATTTGATTAAGTTACGAAACACCACTTACATAGAATCGAATATGGGAAGACACATTATTTGTCACCAGAAATTCAAAATGAGTTCATAAACTTGATGGGCAATCAAGTTAGGGAATCAATTGTTGGGAAAGTCAATCAAGTTTGTTACTTTTCTCTGATGCTTGATTCCACCCCAGATGTTTCTCATCAACATTATGAAGAACAAGTTATACTAGTTGAAGTTGTTGTATCTTAAAGTTTTTATTTTGTGAAAATATTTAAGCCAAGAGTTATTGAATTGAGAATATTTATATGTATGTGTAATTTGAAGAAGTTAATTAAAGAAGTTATAAGAGAACACAAATGTTTCTTTAATGTATAATATTATCAATATAATCTACGGTGTGTGATGATTCTGTTTTATCAACAATTAATATAAGAAGCATTACCAAGAAAAATAAACAGAAATGTTCACACACTCATAGATTTTGCAACTGTTATAGTAAACTGCTTTAGTTAGAAATTGAAAAGTAGGGGTTTTATCCTCAAATCTTTCTGTAAGAGGACTCCCTAACTGGCAAGGGCGTGGTTTCTTTTTTTTTCACTAACTACAGGAATAACTTTTCTAGGATACAAAAAAAAAGTCTAAATTTAAAAGAATGAAGGTTCAAAATGTAATGACGATTAATTAATAACACACAAAAACATGCACACACACACATATATATATATATATATATTTTTTTTTTTTCAGATAGGAACTAATGGTTTTTTACTTTAATTACCTGTAATGCATTAAATCATATATAAGGTATGATTTTTGTCCACTTTAGTACAAGATATAGCTTGTTAACAGAGCAAAAAAATTGAATTGACCTTCATATTGACTCATATGCAAATATTTCTAAAAGTGTTGAACGAAAATGAGTTCAACGGAAGAATTATTGAAACATGAGTTAGAACTTACCTGGATAAAAGGTACTGGTAAAAGTGGAGGAGGCTGCATCAATGAGGGAACAGCCTATGACACAGACAAAGGATTAATATTTGTCAAGCATAATTGTAAGCCAGAGGTAAATAATTTGTCTATTGTTTTTAAAAAAAGACATTGTCTAAAAAAAGGAATACCATTGAAAGTTGTTAGTTCAAAAGTTGCTTTTTCTTTGTTTTGTTATT
>JADKLZ010053924.1:0-24183 GCA_021533235.1 Biomphalaria straminea | reverse complement strand
AATTGTACCTCAGGGATCCTTGTACTTCTTGGACTCATTTATTTTGTTTTAGGCTTATGGTTTGAGGATCAATCATTCTCCAATTAATGAAGCTTAGGCAGACCCTTTGCATCATTACATTTAAGAAAAACTATCTGTAAAGACATTTTTAAATTAGTTTGCCTTTTTATTTATCAAATATTTGTGAATATATGTTTTTAAAAAAATGTATTAAGTATTTTTATTACTTGTTTTTAATTAATATGCCATGTTTATTTTACTTTTTTTAAAATTAATATGTTATGTTTTTGCAATTTTATTTTAGCCATAACTATGATACATTTTACCAATAAGTCAAAAAGAAAAATTGTATAACTTTTTACTTAAAGACATGTGACAAGGCTGTTTACTTTTTTTAAAAGGTTTTTCCTGAGCTGAGAGAATGGTGTCAAGGTCGAGGCTTGAAATTAGTTGAATGTGACTTAAGATGGGGAATCCCAAAAGATTCTTCAACAGCCGAGACGATTCTTGTCTGTTTGGATGAACTTGAGAGATGCCGCAAGACAAACAAAAATCGGCCTTTTTTCATTAACCTTGTAGGAGAACGGTAATCATGACCTATTTGTACTTAAAAGAAATATAATAAACAATTGTTAAACTTATTAGTCGGTTAATATGATCTTTGCATAGCCAGCAGTGATTCTTTATCAGGTTTTTTGATTGTTTGCAGGTATGGTTGGATTCCCTCTGTGAAAGAAACTCCAGAAGAAGCAAAAGAAAAATATCAATGGGTGGAAGGAGCATCCATAACATTCATGGAGGTTCTTTATGGTGCCTACAGGTAAGAAGAACAAAGTGCCTTGAGTGCTGAAACTGAAAAACACAAATATAAGACCCCATTAGATGCAAATTTGTTGTGGCTTGGAGACATACATTTAAATCATATAATTATTCATGAAGAAAAAAGTGTTTACCATGACCAAAATTGACATATAGAAATTGTAATTCCTTAGGGTTTTTTTTAGCTACAAATTTAATTAAAAGAATTATAATTATGAACTAAGCATTACAGTCTACAAAGAATTAACTTGTTAATTATACTTGATGAGATCAAATACAAGCAAAAAATTTGGCCCATAGTTTTCAATGACCTTTATTTGGGCACCATTTTGGGTAACGCCAGCAGCTCACAACAAATGAAACATTACTAACATTGACAACAGAATATTTAAATTATACATTTATCCTGTTATAAAAATGTTGTTGTGGAATATTTCAGAAGCTCTATTGTTATTATTTTGTCAATGAGATTAAATTTGAAAATCTACTACTATTCATGTTTCAGGGAGGCCAACCCTAATGCCGCTTTTTTCATGAGGAACAGTTCTGTTTGTAATGATATACCACAAGGTCAAATTTCTAGGTTTATTGATGCTGAACCAGTTGCCAAATGTCATCTCAAAGTCAGTATATTAACTTTCTAGCACAAATTTATTAGTGAGACTAGAGTTGTTTTAAAGATTATCTTAATTTAACAAAATAGCAAATTTTCACTCGTATAAAAGTTTGACTTAATACTTAGAAAACTTTAAAATGATTGATTAAGAAAATGCTAATAGATTCAGAATGTTAAAATGAGGATTAAACTGGGTTCTTTTTAAAAAAATAAAATTGTAAAATTGATTTATGCTTTTATTTTCTAGATGTTACGAAGTAAACTGTGCAGCAGGTTTCCAAATCAAGTTTTCCCATACAACTGTAGCTTCAAACAAATCAATAACACTTCAGGAAGAGAGCAGGTGCTTTTGTTATTTATATATTAATGTGATGCTATATGACAAAATCTGTCATTTGGTGAAAAAAATTCATTCTGAAACAACATGGAAAACATCTATAAAATATTTCATCCATTTTTGCTTGATTAGCAACAAAACTTTCAAATTAAGATTTATATACAATTTTGATCTATATAACCAAGTGACCAATACATCAGTCATTTTGAAATTGAACCATTTTACTTATTTTATTGTTTGGTTGTATGTAAATCACAAAGTCATTTGTGTGAAAATTGTGTGTACAATTAGCAGATTTGTATGAGATTTTCTCCCCAAGACACACTCTTTGCTAATTCATGTTGCAGTGTGCTGGAAGCTATAGAAGAAGATTGTGAAGAAGACATGCTAGCTTTTAACCAATTATGAGTATTGTCTGTTTTTTTTAATGTAATTTATCATCTGGTATCAATGTCCCATGACCTTAATGTGGCACCCTTGGGGAAATGTCCAATAGAGGAAACACTGATTAGAAAGTAGACATAGCCTCCTGTAGACTTCCACAATAACAAGTGCATTACATAGGTCAGGATGTAAGAAGTGGTTCATGAAATCCACTCCCCAATCTGATATACCATTCCTCACAGGAGTTGCATAGTTACTTGATGTTACACAGTAGAAATATTAAAGGATGGGGAGACTCATTCTCTGCTCTAGTTTTGACTAGGACAATTTACCGAAGTTTTAAAAATGAAATGGAGGCTTATCAGATGGAAGTGGGGGAGGGATCTGTTCTTTCTTTCCAGGCCACTGGAAGAAATGTTATTGTAGGTAAAGAGTCAAAGGTTTCTTTGTCTACATGACCTTTCATAACCTTTTTGTCATTTGTGTCAGTATCTAAAGACAACACAATTTTTGAAACACTGTATAGTTTATGCTATTAAAAAATGAAATTATTTGATATGTATTATATGTTAACTTTAATTTCACTGTTTTCACAGGTAGAACTCTCTGGTTTAGACACATTTGCTGACTTGGTACTAAACTTCTTGAAAAATGCTATTGAGAAAACATATCCTGTGTCCAATATTGCAGAAACTGAGGTGGATGCTAACAAGCAAGGTTGTAGAAGGTTTTGAAAGTAGTCAAATCTCATCATATTTATTCTAAGTATTTTTAATTCATCGCTCTGTGTTTTGATTCTATTTAAGCTATTTTGAACATTCATTAACACATTTGACTATGTACACTAATGAAAAAAAAAAAAGCATGTCTCACTAAGATGCTTATTGCAAGTGTTAAGAATATATTTTTGTTTTCCTAGAACAAGATCTTCAATGGATGTTTGTTTTGGACAAGTCAAAAGAGTTCATTGGTAGGCAAACAGATTTACAAAATCTTCAAGAGTACATAGAGAGTGGGCAATCCACACATCTGGAAAAGACTGGTGAGGAACAGATTGTAATATCATTTAACAATTGAAAGAAAAAATTTGATCATTATACATTACTCATAAATATTGCTATTTATTTTCCATAGATTAAACTAAAAGCCAAATACAGTTAGATCCAATCCACCAAATAGTACTAAATAATTATGTATTAATTAGTTATTACTGTAAAATAATGTCTATGTATGAAGAATCAAAGAATTGTTGTTTTTTTCTAGTCCTAGATGAAGATCATAATCCTGAGAGCAATGTCAGTAAGTACATTTTTAAAAATATAAACATAATACTGTAGAACATTGCTCTTTTGAATACTTGTTCAATAGTTAACAGTATACAAAAAACACCAATGCAGGATTAGTAGAAAGTCACTCTTAGAGGTGCGCTCAAGTGTTAGTTACCGTGGGGTCAATAAACTTAAAGAGCTACTACTTCTTACTTTTACTTATTGATCATCTTCCAAGATTTAAAAAAAAATATTGTTTGTACTTGATATTCCTTCAACCATGTGATTATGGGAGTTCTTAAAATCTAAATGGCAGAAACCTTTCTTAATTGTTGAAGAGTGGCTTAGTTTTAAAAAAAAAATGTTTTTGCAATATAACTCTAATTTCTACAGAATATTTTTAAGTTTCTGAAAAATAGTTTTCATTTGAATTTGAGACAATGATTTTCTATCAGTTTTATTTATAAATACCGGTAGTATCAAAATTAAAGCCAAAAACTGTTTTATTTTTAGATATGAGCTTTAATGAAATTCAGTTACAAACAAAAATGTGATGTCATTCTTGAGATATTTGTTTGATAAATATTCAACTATTTTCAACTGTTGTTGCATTATGACTTTAGTGAAGCAAACCAGAAAGTGACTGGTGTCAGTTGATTAGGTTTCTGGCTGGGTTTATTTAAATCTAGTTAATTGTCTTAAACATAATTATGGAATACTTTCTACTATTAATATTTCACTATTGATTCTGTATTGTCAGGAAAGCAAGCTGATTGGGAAGTAGAAGACTCTGATGTGAGCCTATTAGTCCTTGAAGGTCCAAGTGGATGGGGCAAAACAACTTTGTTATGTAAACTTATTTTAGACACAGTGAAGGTACATGTTTTTAAAATTTATCTCTATTTCACCATATGTAAAAGTGTAATGTTAGTAAAAAAAATATGCAGCATTGAGTGAAAATGCAAAGTCTTCAATTCTGAAAATCAAAAATGGGTGCAGTATTTCACATGACCATGCAGAGCCAGTTGCAACCTGCATATTTTACCACATCTAATGCAGACATAGTCATTGACAAGAAGACACATATTTGAGACCCAAATAAAACCTCATTCCAAAGACAGGCCCAGATAAGCATTAAGTTAACTGAATGAATATATTATTATAATAATAAGGCTACATTTAAACTCAACATTATTTAATTGCTTGAATCTAGCTAATATATTTGTACTGTAATTAATTGAAATCTTTCATTATAGACTGGTTCCAATATATTTTATCACATTGTGGGCAGCACTCCAACAAGTATACAAGTTGATTGTTTACTTAAGCGTTTACTGCAAACACTTTTGCCAGAACCAACAGGTATCTATCTCAAAAGTTTTCTTTTTTAGACCTTGTGATCTATTGGGCATGTTGTAAAGGTCATCTGTTTCTCTGACTCATAGTTAATGAGGATTTCATGTGGCCAGGGCAATGACCAACCAACTTTACTTTTCAGAGGTATTCAACAATCTATATAAATTTGACAGGTTGAAAGTTAACAGCTTAGGTAGTTTCTAATACAATGTTCATAATTGAGCTGTAGTAACCTTTGTCATCTGTTTGCATTAATTTAAATGATTTTTTCTTCAATTTTAGATGATCAGAAAATCGTGTTAAATAGTGACAGCATTGAAGATCTTCAGTCACTGCTTAAAGAAGCGCTTGTCAGTTACAGAAAGAAAAAAGATCAGAAACTTATTATCATTATAGATGGAGCAAGTGAAGTAAATACTAATATTCAATCATTGTATTTTGAGCATTTTTAATGTACAACCAAATAAAAATCTCCCTTAATCTTCAGATTTAAAAAAAATGCCTATCATTTAGTTATCTACTTTGTTAAGATAACACTTTAATTCTGTGTATGTAAACTAATTAAAGTTCATGTAGCTGTTGAATCCAAAGTCACATATTATTGTGCTATAGTGACATAAGTCCAAAGCTCAGTAAAAGCCTATATGAAGTATAATTGTATCAATTAGATTGGATCAGTCATGTAATTAAATTTGTAATAGATTTAAACTAACAATAAATCTGTGAGATTTGAAATATTTTTACCATTTTTTTTTGTTTAGCGCTATTTCAAGCATTAAGCTTTCTCAATACGCTATAATCTTATCACTTATCTGGACTAGTAGGGTAAATGGGGGGATGGGGATAAAGAAAGGAATATTTAGGTAAATTTTCCCATAATCAGTTTTTAAAAGCATTTACAAAAAAACAAAAGGGGTAATGTTCTGAATTTGAACTCATAGCTCACAACTGCTCAAGCCAATATTCTAACCACTCTGCTAGTGAGGTGCTTATGACTAGAGAAGACCAAACAAAATAATTAATTACCAATAGTTAATCAACTAATTGGTTACTATTTCTTTTTATTGATCTTGTGTTGTCAGATAAAAGAATAATTGTGCTAACTTTCAGCTGAGCCGAGATTGGGTGTCTGAGAAATACTGTGTACAAAGTTTGGACCAGACAGAGTTGATATAAGCTCTGTAAAAAAAAAAAAGAGTAAGAAAAGTTGGGGAAGGTTAGATTCAAGAGTGTAAACCAGTGATTCCCAAAGTGGTCCCTGTGGACCCCCAGGGGTTCACGAGGACTTCCAAGGGGTCCACGAAAGTGAAAAAAATAATTGGGGGTCCATGACATCCAAATGGGGGTCCACGAGAGTGGATCTCATTTAAGAAGGAATTAAGTTTAATATAAATCTCACATTAAAGATATCACCTATTATATCATACAAATATACATTATTTATACTTTATTATAGCTAGGCCATTAAATTTTTACAATGCAATTGGAATGAAAAACATATTTTAAATTTTAATACCTCATTTAAATAGCTTAATTTGGTCTAGAGATAACTAATATTTAACATGGCTGAATCTAAATATAAAATAGACGATGGTGTTAATTTTCATTTTTTTTTCTTCTTTTGTAATCGAACTTATAATGCCTATGTGACTTTTATTTAACAACATTTTATGTAATGACACCATGAAACCACCTAAGCTGGAGGATCGTTGGAGTCAAAGCCACCCTGATAAGATTTGAAAAACTATTGAACACTCCATGATAAAGTTGAGAAAAGATCTACAATTGACAAAATATTTGCTTTCAGATTTTAAGGAAAATATAATTGTTTGCTGTGTCTAAAAATATCGTGCAAAATTATGAAAATGACATAAAATTGGAAAAAAAAAATGAACGATTTAGCCAGCCGATGAAGTTTTTAAAACTATTTTGTACACAAACCTGCATCTGATATTTGCTAAGAATTCTTCTAAGCAACAAATAGTTGAAAGGTCTATTTATGAACCGAGTTTTGCCTGTAATAAAGCATTATTTGGGCACATGTTCGTTTATTTATGGATAAAGAAATTCACGACAAAATCTCTTTTTATTAAAACTGATAATTGACAATAAAGTCGAATACACATTTGATGTTTTGAAGGAATCGTTCGAAGAAAAGGCAAAACCTGTAACTATTTTATCAGAGCAACAAATGGAGCACCTTTCATGATTGGGTCTTACTGTGGATAGTGTACCTTGGTGTTACTAATACACTAAGTAACTAAAAAGTAGTAGATCTGTATTGCAGGAATATCTTCAATTTGTTATCAATGCAGTTATGAGAAGCTAAAAACGCAATTACTTGCTCAAATGTGAAGAGAAAATGACAAGAACATTCATCAGTTGAAACACAAAGCACCAAATTACAGCAGAACTAATTCTCAGCACTAAGCGTTAAGTATTTGAAATTGAACATCATTACTTGCTTGTCAATCAAGAGAGTGTTAATGTGCCATTTATATGATGCTATGAGACCAATTAAGCTGGAGAATGATTTGAGATGATGTCACCCTAATAAAAAGATAAAGGTTTGCAAAACTTTCAAACATTTAAAGATAAAGTTCAGAATACACCCACAAAATCTATCTTTGACCTGACATTGAGAAGTTGATGATAAATTATTTTTTCTCCATTGGCCATTCAATGAGTATTCCAGCTCCTTCGTTTGTGGTGGCTTTCTGAGAACAATCCATGAAAACTCTGTTAGCGCAATGGTATTTTGTAGAAGAGTTCACTAAATTCTTGAGCTCTGTTGGAATAAAGCTACATATTTATTTCTTCAAATGTAAGTCTGGTAGTGATGTATTTTTTTTTTATTCAAATTATTATGGCTCAAGAAATCCACGAAAAACAGCTCTTTGTGAAACCTTTAACTAAAACAACAAATCTCTATATGAAAAATAATCTCCGTAGCAATGGAAGTCGAGCTTGCAAATCTTTAAAAACAAAAAGTTTCCAATGTGTTTAGTGATAGTTAACGGTACATATTAACTGTCACATAATGGGTTTAAATTTCAATTCTGTTCATAATTTTATTGTACAAAACATTAATTCAACTTAAAATGTAGTTTTAAATTACTTTTGCACTCATTGTGTCACTGGTTGGAAATCATTTAAACAAAATGCGTAATTTGAAATTGATGAATTTTCAAAAATTTAATATAACTTAAACAAAGGGTCAACGGAAGATCAGAAAACATGTCAAGGGGTCCACGAGACAAAAAAGTTTGGGAACCACTGGTGTAAACATATAATGCAGACAATGCTGGTTGGTGAATCAGAAAGGGCATAGAGAACTTTATTTCCGCAGATGTTAAAGATATTGGTTTTGTGAATGTCATGCTCTGTGTATACAATTGGAATAATTTTTAGAATTTTCAACATGATTTTTAAACTATAGTCTAATACATTGTGCTACCTTTGTTTTTTATTCTTAGTTGAATGTCCCATCTTCTCTGAAACAATGTTGTATTAAAAACCTTTTATGTATTTTTAATTTACACATTAAAAGTTGATCAGTTTTAAAAATTTTTACACATAGAAACGTTGTTTTGTTTCAAGTTAGACACCAGTGACATCTACAAACACCTGTTCTGGTTACCTCCCTCTTTCCCCAACAACATACGCTGCATAGTTAGCACTGACCTGCATCCACCAACAACAGCTAGACTGTATGAGTATCCAACATATAAGGTGACCTTACAGTCCATGTCTCCAGAAGATCTGTCCACCGTGGCTGTGAGATATCTGGCCCAGTTTAATAAAGTAAGAACATAAATTATTGTGTTTTTTTTTTTCACCATGTGTCTGTGTCAAAGGTATCTTAGTATATTACCGTAAACTAATGGATTAGGTTAGTTTTGAAATTACTATAAAATTGTTCAATTTCTTTACCTCAAGATTTGCATGTGGAATTCATTCTATTATTAGATATGATATGCAATATTAATATGCATATTTAGTGTAGAAAATAAATTTGATTTGATGGTTTCTTGTTCAGAGACTTGACCCAACCCAGCTCAACAAGGTTATTATGAACACCAAGGCAGACAACCCATTGTGGGTAATGTTGATGACTGAAGAACTGCGAGTGTTTGGTGATTTTCGCTTAATGGACTCTAAGATAGGCAACTTTCCAGACAATATGTCTGACTTCTTGTCACAAGTTATTGACAGATTGACTCATGAAGATGATGAGAATGAAATCATTAAAAAGGTAGGAGACATTTTCGTATGAAATACAGATGTTTAAAAAAAGAAGATAATTATATCCTACGCAATCTATAAGTTGTAATAAAACAACTTTGAAGAATTGCTCATAAGCCATGCTTCAGACTGTTATTGTTAAGATAGAAGTTTATAGTTAGAACCCCTATTGGCCTCCTCCACAGCTGTCCTGCTCTATGCTTAGACTAAAACATAAAAATATTGAACAAATCATCTTAAGGAAATAATTCTGATGAACTTATGTTGCTTGCAATCTTAAAATAGATTTTAAAACCCATTGCTATGACAAACAAAACCTGGAGGAGGGAAGCTATTTAAAGCTAGAGATTTTATATTGCATTGAGTTCATTGACATTATCCCATATAATTGCTTGTAATAATCATGACTGGATTTACCTATAGCCTACGTAAGCTGTAGCTTAGTTCCCCCACTTGCTAGAGCCTCCTCCCCTACCCACCCCTTAAAAAATCTTTCCAGGGATAGTTGCAGTCATTTTAAATAAATAGGAAAGATTACAAGGGGCCCCATATCACAAATAGCTTATGGCCTTATCAAGTCTAAATTCAGCCCTGATATTAATCATCTGAATTACTTAAAATTAAGTGATGCTTATATCAACAGGTACTGTGTTTGACAGCCTGCTCAAAACATGGCCTGCCTCTGGACCACATCTTGAAAATCCTGGGAAATATACAGTCTAAAGAAGAACTGGCACCAATGTATTGGGCCAAAGCAAGGCGAGCCTTGAAACCTTACCTTCGAGTCTCAGGCCACTCGGAAAATTTGTTGGCCTTTGCCCACCAACCTGTGCTGACGGTAACCTTGATTTCCATGTTCCAATTAGTTTATCTTGGTGTTATAATTGAACATCAAATATTTGTCTTTTAAAAGAGCCATTTTGTCCAGTATGTGTTTTTAGTGTAGTATAGAAAGACTTTGACTATTCTGTATATATATTGTGCCAAACAAAAATGTGTTTTCAGCATCACATTTTTTTTTAATAATTTTTACACATTTTTAAAAAATATGATCATTGTTTTCCCTTTTTTATATATATTTAAGTAACTTTTTCTTTTAAAACCAGCTGTTATTTTCACTGTCTAAAGTTTTAGTTTGAACAGTAAATAATTAATCAAATATCCAGATAGATAAATAGACAATATGGAAAATAAGTTATGTAACAGTTTTATTTCTTTCTGTGTAACTCTTCAGGCTGTAAGAAATCATTTGTTAGCTGATAGAATGGAAGCAGCTCAATGGCACACCACTCTGGCTGACTTCTATCAGTTCTGGTGTGAGGATGCTAGAACTAAGTGTTACCACCTACCATATCACTTGGAGTCTGCCATGTTGCAAGCAAGGTTAGTCATTTCTAATTTTAAATAGATGTAAGATCACTCTAGGTCAATCTAAAAATCACCTTCACCTTCCTTTAGTCTGTTGGACCATCTTTCTCCATTCCTGTCTGTTTTTTGTCTTGGATAGAACCTCTTTCAATGGCAGGCCCGTCCTTTCTTTTATGTTGTCATCCCATCACACTTTTCTGTCTGCCTCTTCTTCTTTTTCCTGGTTCTTTTTCCTAAAGGAAGGTCTTTGCTACCCCAAGAGACCTTGTAATATGGCCATAGAGTTTTAGTCGTTTGTTTTTGTTTTTTTTTACAATAGTGGGATCCAATCACTAATAGTAACCCTGTCACTAATCTCTGTGATGCGGTCTTTACATGTGATACCTAGGATCCTTCTTTAGCATCTTAATTCCATTGCTCTGATCTAAATATAGGTCATTTAATACTTGCTTCTTTTGCTTTTCCTATTTCAAATCATACATTTGGAAAACTTTTCTTTGTACTGTAATCATGAACATTTTAAACTTAAGCCTAAAAGCAGATACTTGGAACACATGATTGTCTTTTTGTAAATCTTTTGTAAATTAAATTAAAGTTTTTGTTGTTTTTTTGTCCATAGATTGCTGGATTTCTTACAGCAGGATCCTGATTCCTATTTCTATATCTTTCCATTTCAACGAAGCAGTTTGTTAAGGGTAAGATGCTTCTGATAAAATCACCCTTTTTTTAAAAATCCAGTTTGATAAAGCACTAAAACCTACCTGTTCATATAATATAAAAAAAAATGCAAATATATTTGGAAGAATAATTACAATAAAAAACTCATAACAGAAACAAAATTTAATTGGCTTTCAGAAAATGTCAAAAGTTTAAATTTGACATCCTCCATATAGCGACCTGTTTTAGTCATTGCAACATTTAACTAATTGATACATTATCTTATTATAACCTATCATTTGTGACACTACTCTTTGAATACTTACAAACATTTTGTTTCTTGCAAACAGTAAAAAAAGGAAACATTTTTTCTCCCTGTATTGCAAAAAAAAAAAAAAAAAAAAACAACTTAGAATTTTAGTCTTTTATGTTCTTTACAGACATTACAAACAAAAACAAACACTTGTACACTTAGAATCGAGTAGTTAATCTTGCCAGTCTTATTAATTAGAATTTTAAATTGTTCTTAATTGAGCTTCCAGTTGTTAGGTCAGTCAATCAAGTCCCTGCTGGAATGACCCTTGAAGCTAAAAAATTCCTAATTTACTAGTTTTTTTAGAAAATCAAAGAAAAAATTATTATGTTGATATATTCTTCTTAATTCATTTTATTTTAGGGGAATCATGCTCTTCCACCCAAAAAAAAAACTGCAAACCTAAAGAGTTTACTGATATACTATCTCTGGTGTCTTTACTCCACAGAATGTAAGATGCAACATGATGGCATCAGAAAACATCCCATCCACTTCTCCCATCATGTTGTGCCACATGTGTGCGACAGCTACCCGGGGATGGAATCCAGCCTGTAACTGGACCAACAAATCCTGCTGTGTTGTGTGTGGCGGACTAACAAACATGGGACCTGGGGCCACACCTGCACGGGCCTGCTCAAGGCATGCTGATAGCAGAGGACCAGGCAAAGTTAAGTGTGTTCTCTGCAACTTCGTAGTTGACATTAATGTCAAAACAGGTCCTCTGGTTCCAACACCTGGTCAAATCTGTAATACTTGTAACAACTTTGGCCACAACTCATGCGCTCGCTTCAATGTTTAGGTCATTTACAACAATAAGTTTCATTACCACTAAGTCTGCTACCTCTGACATAAAAATAAGTCTTTATTACTTATTAGGGTTTTTATCAACTGTTGACCTGTAATACAGAAGCATTTTTTATACTTGTAGAGTTAAAAAAAAAAGGTTACATCAATTTCAACTGATATGCTTACTTAATCTTAATATTTTTATGATTCTATAATTCTGATGGATCACATTAATATTATTATTACTGGTTAAAATAAAATTTAAAGAATATGGCAAGCTATCAAATTATTGTTGCATATTATGCCATTTTGATTTTATCTATTTTTTAACTACCAATAATTCATAACAATACTAGTGTACTATGTGATTCTATGTTTTTTAATTGTTGGTAACTTGGCAGGGTTCTGTTCATTTATATATTTATTGTTTTTAATAGCTTTTTAAACTGCTCAATTCTACTCTTTTTTTTTTATATGTAATAGAAATTATTTTTGTGTATTTTACTTGTAATATGTAATATGTAATATGTTTTTATGTTTGAATTTCTAGTTGCACTTTTCACTTCACTTGACAATCAGGTATCTAATCATTTCTTTCTGGTATTTTCTGCCATTCTCAGGCTCTTGTTCAGACTGAAACTTGTTTATCTTGATGTTATTTAACTTCCAAAAGCTGCATTTTTCTCTTCTATGGAAACAAAATGTAAAAAAAAAAAGAATGCATCCAAAGAGTAGTTATTTCACTCTAATTTGTTATGTTGTTATATGGTTTTGTTTGTTTTCTACTGTCAGATTTTAAAAACACTCATGCAATAAAAATAAGATAAAAAGTGTCTTTCCTGTTATATTTGTTATATTGACCAAAACAAATTTTTTAAAAAATATTTACATATGTTAAATCATTTATCTTGTTAAGACTGTTCTTGACAAAAGTGTTTAATTTCTTACTTACCAGTGGAGCTTATTAACAGTACAAGTTCAAACCATTTGTTTAGTTTGTTGGCTTATCCAGTAATTGTTACTTTATTATCTATATCATTTCACCTTTTTTTAGTTGAATCATTGGGGCACCACACCAGATCAATTGACCATTTTCTCCATTCCTCTCTTTTGCCTTGGATAGAATTTCATTCAGTGACAGGCATGTCCATTCTTTGATGTTGCCTTCCCATCACTTTCTCTGGCTGCCTCTTCTTTTTGCTGGTACTGTTCCCTGAAGGATGTCTTTGGATGTGGGGAGAAATCCTGCTTGGGAAATTAATATGCTTTCAAACTAACTTCCTGGCTATGTGTTACATGCTTAGGAATGTCATCACCATGGTCAGGTGTTCAAACCCTGCCCTCTGACATCCCCTGCTGGAGGTTTGGGCTTGAAAGGGAAGTCTCTTCATTTTTGTAGCAGTTAGATCTACTTGCCTATACATTCAATAAGTACACTTTATTTTTATCTTTCCAATTCTACCTCAGGCCAATGGTTTGTTGTAACACATAAAAATTATTGTGGAAGATTTTTTTTTCTGTTTCTTTCACTTCATCTTTCCCTTGAGGCCTTGTGTAACTAATGTTCAATGCTGTCAGCTGACTGGCATTACTAGTAAAGTTACTTGGTTGGGTATACATTTGCTAAGTGGTATAGTTCCAAATTTCTTATATATATTTCTCATGGGATTTTGATAAATGTTCCTGCATTGTTTTTAAGAGTCTAGATCTGAAGCGCCTAAATATCAGGATCTCAAGTTGTAGTGCCTCATGATTGGACGGACTATCCTTAGTGTAGTTTAACCCTACTGAAAATAAAACTGGACTCCACATTAGCTGCTAATGGATCCTGCAGAAAATATAAAACATTTTAGATACAAAATGATTTGTTTCAATGTGATATTTTTTATTACTTTACAATTCATCAGATCTGAAAAGAAATGTCTATTTTTAGCTTGCACATTGCACTTTGTTATTTAACACATTTATTTTTAGCAATAGAGCATTTATTTTATACTTTTATCTTTGCTGAAAAATACAAATCTTACACCTGGTACTCAACCTGAACAAATATTAAAATGTGTTTTTTCACAGTTTTGTTTTTATTTAAATTATTAAATGTTGTATGAATTCTTATTTTTCTTTACATGACAGAAAATTATGGCCCCCTCTCTCACACCTAGTCACAAATCAACTAGTAAAATGACATAAAAAAAACAACATAATAATTGACTTCATCTAATTTAAATTATTATCATTTGATTTGGAGAGTTAACCCATTTCTTATGCCCTATAAAAGAGATTTTGTTGTACAATGTTTCACTGCTGTTGAGTCTGCTTGTTACTTCTGTTTGATGAGTTTGTGTCTACAAGAGAAAGATGTCAGACATTCTACAGTAAGTGCCACACATTTAAGTATAAAATAAATGAGCCACTAATGACATCTTTTTTGTTCAAAACATGAGTTTTTATTTGTACTAAATCTGTGGACACATCAAATTAACATCAAACTATTTGTTGCTGTTGTACCCTTGGCAAAACAGTGCAAACAATGAACTGTCACTTTCATTTGCCTCTAAATCAACTTGGCCCACTGTGGAAATTAGAATTTCAGTGAGTCAATGACTACTATAAGGTTGATGAACCACTGCATTTAAAGATACATGGGTGCACAGAGAGCTCTAAATTTAATCATATAAAATTCCCAGCACAGACTGTAACAACAAAATTTCTATATCAACATTAAAACAATCAACAGTTAAAAAGTTTATTATAAAAGTTCAGGTTAATTATCTCAATCAATTAATCAACATGTAGATTATATACAGTAATATTACTTTCTTTAGCTGAAGCAAAAATACCTACTAACATTTGATTAGAGCAGAAACAGACAGCTCTGATATTCTGGAATTAATATTTCAGAGACTATTGTTAATCATGTACATAACTACAGACTATAGTATTCCTTACATAGCTCTGAAATACCTCATCTCTGCATTGATATTTTAGAATAATCATTACATACAAGTACATAAAATTAATTGTAAAAAAATATTATGTTTTAACAGTCACAATTATTTATTTTTTTTATTTAAAATATGTGAATGATAAAAAAACATACATAAAGGATTCATTATTTACCCTGAAGAGTGGCATTCAGTTTGTCAATCTTTGTTAAAGCAATCCTGAATTTAACTAATTTAAAAAGATAATGATGAGATAAAAGTTAAAAAGAAAAAAAAATGAAACTAGAAACTGTAACCTTTCATCAATGGTTGAAAATAGTTTTGAAATAAGGTTGACTTGTCACTATCAAGATTCCCTTTCATTTTATTTTTATCTAAAGATTAAGATTTCAGAACAAGTTCATATAAAAAAAAATCTAAATTCAAAATCCTTTGTAGCAACTTATTTTTTGCAATTTTTTTCATAGAAGCACAACTTAAATTTTCAAGCTATTTGAGAAGAATAATGAAGCCCTAGAGAGTTGTGAATGCTAATCTGAATTTTATATTCATGGGAAACATAAAAAGCAAAGTTATAGTTTTTTTTACCTTGTGCATTTAGTTTTACATACTGTTTTTTAAATTCTTATTGTTTTAATTTACTGACTTGAGTTTTGCATAAAAATATAATATTTATTGACATTTCATCAGTACATTTGTAAGGCTTACATAGAAATGTAAAATCAAAGATTAAAACTACAGATACCATGGGCTTGTGCATTTAATAAAAAAATAGCCAAATAAAAAAACTGGAAGTATTTTTGCTATAGAAATATACATTCTATTCACAGATTGACATTTACATTAATTAATTAATTAATTTGTCAAAGAACAAGAAACATTTTTTAATAGAGAAAATAAAATAGAGATTCAGAATTTAGAAGTCTCTGCAATTAATCATGGAATGAAAAAAAACTATTGTCCCAAATTATTTGGATTTTTTAAACATAATAATGTTGCGTGCCTATTCGCGGTGTTGTACAGGAGGTAACCGTCACAACTCAAAAACACCAACGAAGGCCGAACAAGCAATATAGTAAGTCGACAATCGCTTCAACTTTACAATACGTTTAATAATCAATAAGGCCATCCGTCTGTCTTTCTGTGCTAGACGTCTGTAAGTAATCTCAAATAAAAATAGCGTCTTCTTGTTAGAGTCGACCTAAAGCGTTCTTATTTTTAATCCAACTATTCGTCACTTCCGTCACTAATTAAAACTTATCCCTTAATTATTCCCGAAATAAATCTATGTTCTAATCATGTCATAACAATAAACACAATTTTATTTTTCTAAACTGACTAATTTGGATTCTACTTTAAATTTCATGTAAATCTGATAGTATTTGTTTCAAATTAGTTGTTTCTATTGAGACATTTTATTTATGCATACAAAGGTAATAAAAGCTAGATATAAGCAGGTAATTATAAAAAGCTGTTAAATCATGTGCAAATAAGTTCAAACCCTAAGAATAAGTAAAAAAAATAAATAAAATCAAAGTACAAAAAAAAAGGTCTTTTAAGGTTAACATGAATGATTCAAAACTCTGTTACAATTCTAAAAAACTATAGCATCAATTATTAAAACATTTACATTATTTTTCAATCTGATTTCACCCATTAGCTAATTAGCTAATTAAAACACTGTAAATTAATTCAAATATCCAATACAAACATAAATTTAAAAAAACAACAGTTTTGGCAGATGAAGACTGAGGACTTAGAAATACTGGTGTGAAAACAAACAACAAAATGAAAGGTTTCAGCAAAATTAATAAATAACATCAAAGTTTACACCTTCACCTGAAACTAAAATACAAAAAAATTATATAGTAAAAAAAAAAAGTCCACTATTCTGTTTCCTTGTATTTGAAAGAATCAATCGCATTAGAAAAAACTAACAGATTTAATTATTCTTATAAATTTGAACCTTGAGTCAGGGGCATGCAGAATCCAAAGGAAATGAACAAAATTGTTCAGGGCTTTGTTTCCAAAGGCCTTTCTGACTATTTCTTAAGATTTAAAGGTGAATCAATTCATCTGCAGTTTTGTTTTGAGTCATAAACCTGTATAGGAACTTCATAAATTGGCTTGGTGCATGATCAAGGAATGTCAATGGGATATATCTGTCAGATCTAAAAAAATTCAGATTTTTCAAACATGAAATACATTAGTAAAGTTATTAAAAAGAAATATTTTGGTTTCAATATAAAAAGTGAGAAACTATTCAGTTACAACGTACTTGAAGGTGCTTCTAAGTTGAATGGGGTGTATGGCTGAGTGGCTAATACCCTTTGGCTACCTATCAAGGAGGCTTCAGTTCAAACCCTAACTCAAGAAGAGCTGTGTTTGCTAAGTGCCTAAAGGCAGTAGGGAAAACCTCTCACCAACATTCTCCCACTGTTCCACAAAAGAGAATGGATCATAGCACTCTGGGCATGCTATAAACATGAAAGCTGCACTATACAAATACAAAATTATTAAAATAAAAACAGTTTGTTATCTGTCACTTTTACTTGGTTATATACAAAACTAGTGCAACAAAATTTGCATTAAAAAAATTAAAAACGGAATAAAAGAGAATTATTGAAGCCAACAAAGGGCTGTGTGTGTGTGTTAAATTAATTTCAGCCAATTCTTTCTGAGCTTGAGATAACCAATCAAATATTTTGTACATCAATGTTTTCATTGGAATTTATGTGAGCTAAAAAAAAATATTATTACAATTCATGATCATACAAACCCAATGTATGCCTCTATTAATTAATTACATTATGCAAAGTATAATCCAAATATTGTCTTTCCTAAGAAATGTTACTCACCCAATATAAAGTGACTAAAAGAATTACTGCTACAACTCATTGTAGTTACTGAAAAAAAAATCTTGGTATTTAGTTGACAATAGCTGGGTAAAACCTACAAAAACATCTTATAGTCCACGCTGAGAAAAGATTGATGAAAAATAATGGTGACTAAGCTTTTACCTGTCTAAAACTGCATGTTAATATAAACAGAAAGAGATTTAGCTTGTATTTTTGTTTTATTGAAAATGCTGGCCAATTTACTGATTGAAATATGCTTTGTCCATGAAACACTATGAGAGTAGCAACTTTAAATTTCTCCCTCTTGAAAAATGTCAGAAAAAAAAGAACATAAAAACAAGTTTAAAAACTTAATTGATTGAACAAAATATCAAATCTTGCAATAAATACAAAAATACAAACTCTTACAAAAGTTAAACATTTGAAGAAGTTAACATGAAAATTCCAAGAATTTTGTTTTCAAAATAGCTTTTATTGGATGGTTTGTATTAGTTATCCAATTTGTATTGCCAATATTTCATAAAACATTTGATATCAAAAATACATTCAATGGCACTCCAGTTGTTTCTAGCATTGAAAACAAAGCAAAACAATCCAAAAAAAACTGGAACATTGATATGCAAAGAGTTCTCTTCAGCATCAAACACATTGACCATACAAAAATATACCATTATAAATATATACTATGACTGGCCCACTTGTGTTTTCTAGATGGCCAGTTAATAAACTACAATGAATTGTATAGATAACATGGAATGACATTTGCTTTAAAAGAGACACGGGGAGGATCTAGTTTTATTTATATATAAAACATACAAGATACTCTACTTGTCTATATACATGGAGTCTGCAACAACAACAGAGCTTGGTAAGCATTAAATACAAACCTGTCTCTCATTTACATTTCGGAGTTGTATTTTTACAAACAGTTCAAGTTTTAATATGCATGTATTTGTAGAGTAATGAGGGGAATCTATTTACAGCATAACTATAAAGATATCAATATGTTTGAGTTTTACACAGAGCTGCAAGATTGACTTTATGTGATACAAGAATTGCACAAAATAGTCTTCAACTGAATGAATTATCACAGGAGTTGTATCTCAACAAGGAAGTAGTGCAGGACCAATGATATGTCAGCATTGATTCACTGGATGCTGTAAGCAGTTAAATTATTTGATGATATCCAGTTGTTTTTATAATACTTTTATATGGGTGATAAGTGTCATCAAATTGATTCCTGGACTGGAATAACAGAATCATGATGAAACCATTTGTAATTGAATCACACTCAATCTCCTTCATCAGATGAATCTTCCAACTCCAGGGTCTGAGCTCTTTCATCATACAAGTTCTTGGCATACTTAATTTCCTCAGCAACCTAGACAATAGAAATGTATAATGTTGAATATTAATTCCCATATCAACATCTGAAAACCCTCAATAGTTGAAATAAATGTTACTTCTACAGATTCTAACAATATGAAGATGTGTTCCACCTTTTAACTCTGGAAACGTGGATAAAGATTATTATCAGCTAAATTAGGATTTAATATTAAGACCATAAGTTCAAGCATCTTGTTTCTTTACAACTGGCCTATTAAATGGCTACAATTAAATGTTCAATATATTCATTAATTCTTTTTTTAAACTATAACAGACCTTCTTGGCTAAAATGTCTTTATCACAGCGCACTCTTGGCTTATTGAGACTTGTTGCTGCTACATCAGAGCTGGTGTTGGTTTTACGAGTCAGCTCCACATAATATTTGTTATCTGGCAATAACAATGTACACAAGTAGTACATATCTAGATACAACATTTTCAATCTAAATGTTATAAGTCTTTATTTGAAGGCTAAAACATAAAGATATCAGCAAAGGTTGTGGATCAGAAAGATGTTGCAGAGAGAGGAATGAAAGAGGTAGAAGGAAAGTCTTGCCCAAAACCTCACAATGTTAACCTTTAGCCATGTCCCTCTTTGTAGAGCCTAAGCATTACAAAGTAAAGACATATTTCCATCTGAGAAAGACAAGGACTGATCCATAACTTCAGTTTAATGGTAAAAATATAAATTGATTTAAGTCTCACAAATGTTTTTTTTTAATTCTCAAAATTTCAAAATACTATAAAATAATGTCATAAGTCAAAAATTTTTATGCAGCTTAAATGTCTCTATTCTTTATTCTATCAGTCAGAGAAATAAATCTATTTTAATCCAAATATTTCTATAATGAATAGTGACCTTACCAGCAAAAATGTTGGAGCACTGAAGAATGTCAGCATGACTTATTTGTAATATGACTTCTGGTTTTAAGTGACCTTTCTGGTTCAAGAAAATGACTTGTCTGCTGGATATGAGAACAAACAAAATGCCTTCCCCACTCTTGCCTGAAGTTAAAGTCTCCATTGCAATCAGACTGTTGAAGAGAAAGAAATGTTCCACTTCAGTTTTTGTTTCAACAAGCTTCACTCTATTTATTCATTCTATTTAGTAAAATACTCTGTAAATCTATCAAGAAGATTAATAAGTGAAATGTTTTCAGGGATGTTTTTTTTTTAAATAATATATGAATGTTATGCTCTAGGATTAGGATCTTTTAATTCAACTTTAAAATAATGTATTGTCAAAATGATATCATGTCCTATTTACGTCTTATGATTGATAATGAATTATTTATCTTGATTAAAAAAGTTGAAATGTGGGCAAAAAGATTCCTTGTTCAGATACACTTGAAAAGATGAAGTACTAATAGAATTAATTTTTTTTTTTAGAAAAAATACTTTAATGTGTAATTCTCAAAAATAGAAAAGTGCTTGTGTAATTTTTAAAAAAGTAAGTAAGTAAAAGTAAAGTTCCCCTTTCAGACCTTGTGGTCTATAGGGCAGATGATGTAAAGGTCATCTGATTCTGTGGCCCATGGTTAACAAGGCCAGCACAACGACCAACCGCCTTTACTTTTCCCCAACTAATGTCAGGTACCCATTAGAGCTGGGTGGACTCATGAGCAAGGGCACCCAAAAATCCCGAAATAAAAATCCCAGTCTTCACAAGGATTCGAACCCGGGACCTCCAGTACGGAAGCCAAGTGCTTTACCGCTCAGCCACAGAGCCCTCTAATTCTTAAAAAAGGTGCTTGTATATTTTGTATATATATAAAATATTTGGTCAAAGCTTTAAATATTCTAATATTATTGGTTCTCTGTCTTCTTTACTAAAATGTTTCTAGACTAAGTTTTTTTTTTTCATGATGTTAATTAAGGTTTGAAAAGAATGATTAAACTCTCAAATTATTAGAGTACTCACTATTCAGTGTAGTCATTTCCATTGAGCTCAAAAAGTGTATTCAATGCTTCAGACTGAGATTTGCTGTACAGCGGCAACAGTCCCCCAGGGCCAAGTGTGCAGCGAGGCGGTCTCATTCGGCCAGGGCATCTCTGGGAGGTCCTTAAGCTTGTGTCTCGTAAAGCATTAGCAAAGCCCGAAGTTAAGTCAAGTACTCCAGAAACAGGTTTAGTAACTGTACCAATCACACCTTTACCCATTCCTTTGATCAAACCCTGTCAATTTTAATAGAAATTAAAATAGGTTTCAACCATAAAATGTTTATAATTTTATTCGTGTGAGAAATCATGTATAAATAATAGGCTAAATTCAGAGTCTCATAAAAAAATTCATATTTTAGGTCACTAAAGTACTGTAAGCCCAGATTGAGTATGATACTTTAAGCAATTAAATATTTTTTAGTTTATGTAGAAGTTAAATTGATAGTTCCAGCAAATGAAAGTGTTACAGTATAGACTTACAACAACTTCAATTTTTTTTTTATTAGAGTTGATCTTCAACAACACAAGCCTTGATATTATGAGTGAACAAAGTAAAAGAATACAAAATGTATCAAATGAGTGAAGAAATGTTTTCCCAATTAAAAAGTCAGTTTTAAGCTTCTACCTCAAATTTTACTTTCTAGAGTATAGCAGTATATATCTATTCACCTCATTGTTTTTATTCACTTAATTAATAGCTGTAAATATAAGTTAATGAATTATATTGTAACATATTTTTTTAGTACTTAAATCTTCAATAACATCTAGAAAAATAATGAATACATTTTTTGTTAAGTGATATTAACTGATATATTAATTGATATATATTAATTGATATATGTTAATTGATATGATAAATGATATTTATTCTGAAACTTAACTCGAAGACAAGCCTTATTATTATTATTATTATTAAGTTCTACAATTGTTTTACATATACATTACGAGTTATCGATTTATTTAGTGGGAGTATTTTTAGACAACTTGTACTTACTATGGGACCCTCATGAGCCCCAGATATGGTCTGAGAAATCAAACTGGTCACTCCACCCATCAGGCCATGACCCAGTCCTTTGATGCCAGCCTTCACATGGTCAGTGCTACTCCCTGAAGTGACATTCCTCAATGCCTCACGCCGTTGATTGTGCTCCTCATCAAAGGTAACAATGCTAATTCCATCAGATAAGGAGCTTACAACCTAGATGAGGATGTAGATCATAGAAACATTAAGGCATGGTTAGCAAAGCAACCATCCTTCTACTGATTAAAAATTTCTCATTTAAAGTATATGTATTTAAAAAAAAAAAGTAGTAGTACTTACCTTGGCGGTTGAATTTGAAAATCCATGCGTGACATTCTGAACCAAACCAGTTATGTTTCCATCTTTGACTAAACCAGATATGCCTTCAGTGATATCATTGAACAGGCCTAATGGATTACCTAAGAAATCTACAGATCCCAAGATTTTGGCTGCCTGTCCAATCAGTTCCTGTTAATTATCAAAAGTAGATATGGAGAACATTAGTATATTAGTATCCCAAAGCTTTCTACTTTTAAAATGAATACTACAGGATTAGTAACACAATTACAAATGTTTTAGATGTGTACATGCCAAACCATCCTCAACATGAGTCCTACTTTCTCTTAATGATTTCCTGTACTTTATAATCAGCCTATGATGGCCACATTTTTGTTCTACTTCATGTGTTAACAACAACATTTGACAGATATATTTTTAGTAAACTTTGTATCTATTGTTTGTTTTTTGTTTTCTATCTTAAGATGGCTTATGTTTTACTTTTGGTTCAGTAGGGTAAACTCTAGATTTATTCTATTTCTATGTACAGTTTTGTACCCTTGCAGAAGCAAATCTTTGTTTTTGTTTGACTTTGAAAAATAAATAAAAAGTTATTTTAAAAAAAAATGAAGTGGCTTATATTGCTAACCAAAAACAAATAAAACCAAGAAAAAAAATAAATTAACCATGTGTGCAATGAGACTTTAAAGCCATCAAAAGTGAAGAAGATTAAATCGAGTCATGAAACATCAAGGTTTGTTCTACTCCAATGAAGAAATGTTATGTCCCAAAAAAAAAAACAATCTGGTTCAGTGATCTTAATAAATAGCAAGGGAAAGGCCAAAAAAAAAAAAAGATGAACAGAAATGAACACAAGAAGATCCCTTGCTACAGACTGATGAAACTTTGGAAATTAATCAGAGCGATGAAGAAATTATATTAAGACCAGGAAAGTGATGGGTGGATAACATAACATAATAAAATAAAATGATCCATTTCCATAAAATGATCATTAATTTTAACAAAGTACATTCCTAAAATGAATTATAATTTCAACATAATGCATAACTTACTTCCTTAAAATGATTTTTGATTTCATTGACCAAAAAATTTTTAGTTTCAAACAGGTAAAACTTTTCAAAAGAACCTGAAGAAAAAACATGATAATTATTACTTGAAACTATACCAAGTGTAATCTCAATATTGTTTTTTATCAATTTATATATGTTTAGGAATATAATTTTAAAGTCAAACATTAAGTAATGATTACACACTAGTGGCTAAGACAGAACACATGAGTAGAACACTTACGCATCTCAATATTGGCCTGCTCAAAGGCTATCAATCTTGTTCCTAACAAATTCTTAATGGCCTTCAAGTCAGGGTTCAATTTGCTAGCTGTCAACATACTCAGTGTCACACGGTTAAAGTTGACTTTGATGTGTCCAAAATAATAGCGTGTCGACTGTATAGCAGTTGCAGCAGATAGAGCTCTGAAATATTCAATGTTACAAAAAAAAAACACTGAGAATTTCATTCCTTCGAAAGTATTTATCATTTGAAAACATATTAAGATCAGTGTTCGCCTCCTCAGAAAGAATTATTGTT
>JADKLZ010053923.1:0-24658 GCA_021533235.1 Biomphalaria straminea | reverse complement strand
AATTGTACCTCAGGGATCCTTGTACTTCTTGGACTCATTTATTTTGTTTTAGGCTTATGGTTTGAGGATCAATCATTCTCCAATTAATGAAGCTTAGGCAGACCATTTGCATCATTACATTTAAGAAAAACTATCTGTAAAGACATTTTTAAATTAGTTTGCCTTTTTATTTATCAAATATTTGTGAATATATGTTTTTAAAAAAATGTATTAAGTATTTTTATTACTTGTTTTTAATTAATATGCCATGTTTATTTTACTTTTTTTTTAACTCTTTCTCTCCATAATTATTTACTCCATTCTGGTGAAATCAACGTTGGTATCGTCAGTTAGGAGAGAAAGAGTTAATTAATATGTTATGTTTTTGCAATTATATTTTAGCCATAACTATGATACATTTTACCAATAAGTCAAAAAGAAAAATTGTATAACTTTTTACTTAAAGACATGTGACAAGGTTGTTTACTTTTTTTAAAAGGTTTTTCCTGAGCTGAGAGAATGGTGTCAAGGTCGAGGCTTAAAATTAGTTGAATGTGACTTAAGATGGGGAATCCCAAAAGATTCTTCAACAGCCGAGACGATTCTTGTCTGTTTGGATGAACTTGAGAGATGCCGCAAGACAAACAAAAATCAGCCTTTTTTCATTAACCTTGTAGGAGAACGGTAATCATGACCTATTTGTACTTAAAAGAAATATAATAAACAATTGTTAAACTTATTAGTCGGTTAATATGATCTTTGCATAGCCAGCAGTGATTCTTTATCAGGTTTTTTGATTGTTTGCAGGTATGGTTGGATTCCCTCTGTGAAAGAAACTCCAGAAGAAGCAAAAGAAAAATATCAATGGGTGGAAGGAGCATCCATAACATTCATGGAGGTTCTTTATGGTGCCTACAGGTAAGAAGAACAAAGTGCCTTGAGTGCTGAAACTGAAAAACACAAATATAAGACCCCATTAGATGCAAATTTGTTGTGGCTTGGAGACATACATTTAAATCATATAATTATTCATGAAGAAAAAAGTGTTTACCATGACAAAAATTGACATATAGAAATTGTAATTCCTAAGTTTTTTTTTAGCTACAAATTTAATTAAAAGAATTATAATTATGAACTAAGCATTACAGTCTACAAAGAATTATCTTGTTAATTATACTTGATAAGATCAAAGACAAACAAAAATTTTGGGCCATAACCTTCAATGACATTTTATTCAGGCACCATTTTAGGTAACTCCAGCAGCTCACTTCAAAAGGAACATTAGTAACATTGACAATTCTCAAATAATACATTTATCATGTTAAATTTAAAAAATATTGTTGTGGAACATTTCAGAAGCTCTATTGTTATTATTTTGTCAAGTAGCATAAATTCTAAAATCTACTAATCATGTTTCAGGGAGGCAAACCCTAATGCTGCTTTTTTCATGAGGAACAGTTCTGTGTGTAATGATATACCACAAGGTCATATTTCTAGGTTTATTGATGCTGAACCAGTTGCCAAATGTCATCTCAAAGTCAGTATATTAACTAGCACCTAGCACAAATTTATTTGTGAGACTAGAGTTGTTTTAAAGATTATCTTAACAAAATCGAAAATTTTCACTCGTATTAAAATGTGTATCTTAGTACTTAGAAAACTTCAAAATGATTGATTAATAAAATGCTAATAGATTCAGAATGTTAAAATGATGATTAAACTGGGTTCTTTGCAAAAAAAAATATAAAATTGATTTATGCTTTTATTTTCTAGATGTTACGAAGTAAACTGTGCAGCAGGTTTCCAAATCAAGTTTTCCCATACAACTGTAGCTTCAAACAAATCAATAACACTTCAGGAAGAGAGCAGGTGTTAATACTTTTGTTCTTTATATATTTATGTGATGCTGTATGACAAAATCTGTCATTTGGTGAAAAACTCATTCTGAAACAACACGGAAAAAATCTATAAAATATTTTGGCCTAGAAATATCTATTATTGCTTGATTAGCAACAAAACTTTCAAATTAAGATTTATATAAAATTTTGATCTATAATTGAACCATTTTACTTTAGTTTATTGTTTGGTTGTATGCACAAAGTCATTTGTGTGAAAATTGTGTGTACAATTAGCAGATTTGTATGAGATTGTCTCCCCAAGACACACTCTTTGCAAATTCATGTTGCAGTGATTAGTGTGATGGAAGATATAGAATAATTGTGAAGAATATATGCTAGCTTTTAATCAATTATGAGTATTGTCTGTTTCTTTTGTTGTAATTTGTCATCTGGTATCAATGTCCCATGACCTTAATGTGGCACCCTGGGGGGAAATGTTCAATAGAGGAAACACTAATCAGAAAGTAGACATAGCCTCCTGTAGACTTCCACAATAACAAGTGCATTACATACGTCAGGATGTAAGAAGTGGTTCATGAAATCCACTCCCCCATCTGATATACCATTCCTCACAGGAGTTGCATAGTTACTTGATGTTACACAGTAGGAATATTAAAGGATGGGGAGACTCATTCTCTGCTCTAGTTTTGACTAGGACAACGGACCGAAGTTTTAAAAATGAAATGGAGGCTTATCAGATGGAAGTGGGGGGGGGGATCGGTTCTTTCTTTCCAGGCCACTGGAAGAAATGTTATTGTTAGGTAAAGAGTCAAAAGGTTTCTTTGTCTACATAACATTTCATAACCTTTCATAACCTTTTTGTCATTAGTGACAGTATCTAAAGACAACACAATTTTTGAAACACTATAGTTTATGCTATTAAAAAATAAAATTATTTGATAAGTATTATATGTTAACTTTAATTTCACTGTTTTCACAGGTAGAACTCTCTGGTTTAGACACATTTGCTGACTTGGTACTAAACTTCTTGAAAAATGCTATTGAGAAAACATATCCTGTGTCCAATATTGCAGAAACTGAGGTGGATGCTAACCAGCAAGGTTGTAGAAGGTTTTGAAAGTAGTCAAATCTCATCATATTTATTCTAAGTATTTTTAATTCACCGCTCTGTGTTTTGATTCTATTAAAGCTATTTTGAACATTCATTAACACATTTGACTATGTACACTAATGAAAAAAAAAAGCATGTCTCACTAAGATGCTTATTGCAAGTGTTAAGAATATATATTTTGTTTGCCTAGAACAAGATCTTCAATGGATGTTTGTTTTGGACAAGTCAAAAGAGTTCATTGGTAGGCAAACAGATTTACAAAATCTTCAAGAGTACATAGAGAGTGGGCAATCCACACATCTGGAAAAGACTGGTGAGGAACAGATTGTAATATCATTTAACAATTGAAAGAAAAAATTTGATCATTATACATTACTCATAAATATTGCTATTTATTTTCCATAGATTAAACTAAAAGCCAAATACAGTTAGATCCAATCCACCAAATAGTACTAAATAATTATGTATTAATTAGTTATTACTGTAAAATAATGTCTATGTATGAAGAATCAAAGAATTGTTGTTTTTTTCTAGTCCTAGATGAAGATCATAATCCTGAGAGCAATGTCAGTAAGTACATTTTTAAAAATATAAACATAATACTGTAGAACATTGCTCTTTTGAATACTTGTTCAATAGTTAACAGTATACAAAAAACACCAATGCAGGATTAGTAGAAAGTCACTCTTAGAGGTGCGCTCAAGTGTTAGTTACCGTGGGGTCAATAAACTTAAAGAGCTACTACTTCTTACTTTTACTTATTGATCATCTTCCAAGATTTAAAAAAAAATATTGTTTGTACTTGATATTCCTTCAACCATGTGATTATGGGAGTTCTTAAAATCTAAATGGCAGAAACCTTTCTTAATTGTTGAAGAGTGGCTTAGTTTTAAAAAAAAAATGTTTTTGCAATATAACTCTAATTTCTACAGAATATTTTTAAGTTTCTGAAAAATAGTTTTCATTTGAATTTGAGACAATGATTTTCTATCAGTTTTATTTATAAATACCGGTAGTATCAAAATTAAAGCCAAAAACTGTTTTATTTTTAGATATGAGCTTTAATGAAATTCAGTTACAAACAAAAATGTGATGTCATTCTTGAGATATTTGTTTGATAAATATTCAACTATTTTCAACTGTTGTTGCATTATGACTTTAGTGAAGCAAACCAGAAAGTGACTGGTGTCAGTTGATTAGGTTTCTGGCTGGGTTTATTTAAATCTAGTTAATTGTCTTAAACATAATTATGGAATACTTTCTACTATTAATATTTCACTATTGATTCTGTATTGTCAGGAAAGCAAGCTGATTGGGAAGTAGAAGACTCTGATGTGAGCCTATTAGTCCTTGAAGGTCCAAGTGGATGGGGCAAAACAACTTTGTTATGTAAACTTATTTTAGACACAGTGAAGGTACATGTTTTTAAAATTTATCTCTATTTCACCATATGTAAAAGTGTAATGTTAGTAAAAAAAATATGCAGCATTGAGTGAAAATGCAAAGTCTTCAATTCTGAAAATCAAAAATGGGTGCAGTATTTCACATGACCATGCAGAGGCAGTTGCAACGTGTCTATTTTACCACATCTAATGCAGACATAATCATTTACAAGAAGAAACACATTTGAGACCCAAATAGAACCTCATTCCAAAGACAGGCCCAGATAAGCATTAAGTTATTTGAATGAATATACTATTATAATAATAAGGCTACATTTAAACTCGTCATTATTTAATAGCTTGAATCTAGCTAATATATTTGTACTTTAATTAATTGAAATCTTTCATTATAGACTGGTTCCAATATATTTTATCACATTGTGGGCAGCACTCCAACAAGTATACAAGTTGATTGTCTACTTAAGCGTTTACTGCAAACACTTTTGCCAGAACCAACAGGTATCTATCTCAAAAGTTTTCTTTTTTAGACCTTGTGATCTATTGGGCATGTTGTAAAGGTCATCTGTTTCTCTGACTCATAGTTAATGAGGGTTTTATGTGGCCTGGGCAAATGACCAACCAACTTTACTTTTCAGAGGTATTCAACAATCTATATAAATTTGACAGGTTGAAAGTTAACAGCTTAGGTAGTTTCTAATACAATGTTCATATATGAGCTGTAGTAATCTTTGTCATCTGTTTGCATTAATTTAAATGATTTTTTCTTCAATTTTAGATGATCAGAAAATCGTGTTAAATAGTGACAGCATCGAAGATCTTCAGTCACTGCTGAAAGAAGCGCTCGTCAGTTACAGAAAGAAAAAAGATCAGAAACTTATTATCATTATAGATGGAGCAAGTGAAGTAAGTACTAATATTCAATCATTGTGTTTTGAGCATTTTTAATGTACAACCAAATAAAAATCTCCCTTAATCTTCAGATTTAAAAAAAATGCCTATCATTTAGTTATCTACTTTGTTAAGATAACACTTTAATTCTGTGTATGTAAACTAATTAAAGTTCATGTAGCTGTTGAATCCAAAGTCACATATTATTGTGCTATAGTGACATAAGTCCAAAGCTCAGTAAAAGCCTATATGAAGTATAATTGTATCAATTAGATTGGATCAGTCATGTAATTAAATTTGTAATAGATTTAAACTAACAATAAATCTGTGAGATTTGAAATATTTTTACCATTTTTTTTTGTTTAGCGCTATTTCAAGCATTAAGCTTTCTCAATACGCTATAATCTTATCACTTATCTGGACTAGTAGGGTAAATGGGGGGATGGGGATAAAGAAAGGAATATTTAGGTAAATTTTCCCATAATCAGTTTTTAAAAGCATTTACAAAAAAACAAAAGGGGTAATGTTCTGAATTTGAACTCATAGCTCACAACTGCTCAAGCCAATATTCTAACCACTCTGCTAGTGAGGTGCTTATGACTAGAGAAGACCAAACAAAATAATTAATTACCAATAGTTAATCAACTAATTGGTTACTATTTCTTTTTATTGATCTTGTGTTGTCAGATAAAAGAATAATTGTGCTAACTTTCAGCTGAGCCGAGATTGGGTGTCTGAGAAATACTGTGTACAAAGTTTGGACCAGACAGAGTTGATATAAGCTCTGTAAAAAAAAAAAAGAGTAAGAAAAGTTGGGGAAGGTTAGATTCAAGAGTGTAAACCAGTGATTCCCAAAGTGGTCCCTGTGGACCCCCAGGGGTTCACGAGGACTTCCAAGGGGTCCACGAAAGTGAAAAAAATAATTGGGGGTCCATGACATCCAAATGGGGGTCCACGAGAGTGGATCTCATTTAAGAAGGAATTAAGTTTAATATAAATCTCACATTAAAGATATCACCTATTATATCATACAAATATACATTATTTATACTTTATTATAGCTAGGCCATTAAATTTTTACAATGCAATTGGAATGAAAAACATATTTTAAATTTTAATACCTCATTTAAATAGCTTAATTTGGTCTAGAGATAACTAATATTTAACATGGCTGAATCTAAATATAAAATAGACGATGGTGTTAATTTTCATTTTTTTTTCTTCTTTTGTAATCGAACTTATAATGCCTATGTGACTTTTATTTAACAACATTTTATGTAATGACACCATGAAACCACCTAAGCTGGAGGATCGTTGGAGTCAAAGCCACCCTGATAAGATTTGAAAAACTATTGAACACTCCATGATAAAGTTGAGAAAAGATCTACAATTGACAAAATATTTGCTTTCAGATTTTAAGGAAAATATAATTGTTTGCTGTGTCTAAAAATATCGTGCAAAATTATGAAAATGACATAAAATTGGAAAAAAAAAATGAACGATTTAGCCAGCCGATGAAGTTTTTAAAACTATTTTGTACACAAACCTGCATCTGATATTTGCTAAGAATTCTTCTAAGCAACAAATAGTTGAAAGGTCTATTTATGAACCGAGTTTTGCCTGTAATAAAGCATTATTTGGGCACATGTTCGTTTATTTATGGATAAAGAAATTCACGACAAAATCTCTTTTTATTAAAACTGATAATTGACAATAAAGTCGAATACACATTTGATGTTTTGAAGGAATCGTTCGAAGAAAAGGCAAAACCTGTAACTATTTTATCAGAGCAACAAATGGAGCACCTTTCATGATTGGGTCTTACTGTGGATAGTGTACCTTGGTGTTACTAATACACTAAGTAACTAAAAAGTAGTAGATCTGTATTGCAGGAATATCTTCAATTTGTTATCAATGCAGTTATGAGAAGCTAAAAACGCAATTACTTGCTCAAATGTGAAGAGAAAATGACAAGAACATTCATCAGTTGAAACACAAAGCACCAAATTACAGCAGAACTAATTCTCAGCACTAAGCGTTAAGTATTTGAAATTGAACATCATTACTTGCTTGTCAATCAAGAGAGTGTTAATGTGCCATTTATATGATGCTATGAGACCAATTAAGCTGGAGAATGATTTGAGATGATGTCACCCTAATAAAAAGATAAAGGTTTGCAAAACTTTCAAACATTTAAAGATAAAGTTCAGAATACACCCACAAAATCTATCTTTGACCTGACATTGAGAAGTTGATGATAAATTATTTTTTCTCCATTGGCCATTCAATGAGTATTCCAGCTCCTTCGTTTGTGGTGGCTTTCTGAGAACAATCCATGAAAACTCTGTTAGCGCAATGGTATTTTGTAGAAGAGTTCACTAAATTCTTGAGCTCTGTTGGAATAAAGCTACATATTTATTTCTTCAAATGTAAGTCTGGTAGTGATGTATTTTTTTTTTATTCAAATTATTATGGCTCAAGAAATCCACGAAAAACAGCTCTTTGTGAAACCTTTAACTAAAACAACAAATCTCTATATGAAAAATAATCTCCGTAGCAATGGAAGTCGAGCTTGCAAATCTTTAAAAACAAAAAGTTTCCAATGTGTTTAGTGATAGTTAACGGTACATATTAACTGTCACATAATGGGTTTAAATTTCAATTCTGTTCATAATTTTATTGTACAAAACATTAATTCAACTTAAAATGTAGTTTTAAATTACTTTTGCACTCATTGTGTCACTGGTTGGAAATCATTTAAACAAAATGCGTAATTTGAAATTGATGAATTTTCAAAAATTTAATATAACTTAAACAAAGGGTCAACGGAAGATCAGAAAACATGTCAAGGGGTCCACGAGACAAAAAAGTTTGGGAACCACTGGTGTAAACATATAATGCAGACAATGCTGGTTGGTGAATCAGAAAGGGCATAGAGAACTTTATTTCCGCAGATGTTAAAGATATTGGTTTTGTGAATGTCATGCTCTGTGTATACAATTGGAATAATTTTTAGAATTTTCAACATGATTTTTAAACTATAGTCTAATACATTGTGCTACCTTTGTTTTTTATTCTTAGTTGAATGTCCCATCTTCTCTGAAACAATGTTGTATTAAAAACCTTTTATGTATTTTTAATTTACACATTAAAAGTTGATCAGTTTTAAAAATTTTTACACATAGAAACGTTGTTTTGTTTCAAGTTAGACACCAGTGACATCTACAAACACCTGTTCTGGTTACCTCCCTCTTTCCCCAACAACATACGCTGCATAGTTAGCACTGACCTGCATCCACCAACAACAGCTAGACTGTATGAGTATCCAACATATAAGGTGACCTTACAGTCCATGTCTCCAGAAGATCTGTCCACCGTGGCTGTGAGATATCTGGCCCAGTTTAATAAAGTAAGAACATAAATTATTGTGTTTTTTTTTTTCACCATGTGTCTGTGTCAAAGGTATCTTAGTATATTACCGTAAACTAATGGATTAGGTTAGTTTTGAAATTACTATAAAATTGTTCAATTTCTTTACCTCAAGATTTGCATGTGGAATTCATTCTATTATTAGATATGATATGCAATATTAATATGCATATTTAGTGTAAAAAATAAATTTGATTTGATGGTTTCTTGTTCAGAGACTTGACCCAACCCAGCTCAACAAGGTTATTATGAACACAAAGGCAGACAACCCATTGTGGGTAATGTTGATGACTGAAGAACTGCGAGTGTTTGGTGATTTTCGCTTAATGGACTCTAAGATAGGCAACTTTCCAGACAATATGTCTGACTTCTTGTCACAAGTTATTGACAGATTGACTCATGAAGATGATGAGAATGAAATCATTAAAAAGGTAGGAGACATTTTCGTATGAAATACAGATGTTTAAAAAAAGAAGATAATTATATCCTACGCAATCTATAAGTTGTAATAAAACAACTTTGAAGAATTGCTCATAAGCCATGCTTCAGACTGTTATTGTTAAGATAGAAGTTTATAGTTAGAACCCCTATTGGCCTCCTCCCCAGCTGTCCTGCTCTATGCTTAGACTAAAACATAAAAATATTGAACAAATCATCTTAAGGAAATAATTCTGATGAACTTATGTTGCTTGCAATCTTAAAATAGATTTTAAAACCCATTGCTATGACAAACAAAACCTGGAGGAGGGAAGCTATTTAAAGCTAGAGATTTTATATTGCATTGAGTTCATTGACATTATCCCATATAATTGCTTGTAATAATCATTACTGGATTTACCTATAGCCTACGTAAGCTGTAGCTTAGGTCCCCCACTTGCTAGAGCCTCCTCCCCTACCCACCCCTTAAAAAATCTTTCCAGGGATAGTTGCAGTCATTTTAAATAAATAGGAAAGATTACAAGGGGCCCCATATCACAAATAGCTTATGGCCTTATCAAGTCTAAATTCAGCCCTGATATTAGTCATCTGAATTACTTAAAATTAAGTGATGCTTATATCAACAGGTACTGTGTTTGACAGCCTGCTCAAAACATGGCCTGCCTCTGGACCACATCTTGAAAATCCTGGGAAATATACAGTCTAAAGAAGAACTGGCACCAATGTATTGGGCCAAAGCAAGGCGAGCCTTGAAACCTTACCTTCGAGTCTCAGGCCACTCGGAAAATTTGTTGGCCTTTGCCCACCAACCTGTTCTAACGGTAACCTTGATTTCCATGTTCCAATTAGTTTATCTTGGTGTTATAATTGAACATCAAATATTTGTCTTTTAAAAGAGCCATTTTGTCCAGTATGTGTTTTTAGTGTAGTATAGAAAGACTTTGACTATTCTGTATATATATTGTGCCAAACAAAAATGTGTTTTCAGCATCACATTTTTTTTTAATAATTTTTACACATTTTTAAAAAATATGATCATTGTTTTCCCTTTTTTATATATATTTAAGTAACTTTTTCTTTTAAAACCAGCTGTTATTTTCACTGTCTAAAGTTTTAGTTTGAACAGTAAATAATTAATCAAATATCCAGATAGATAAATAGACAATATGGAAAATAAGTTATGTAACAGTTTTATTTCTTTCTGTGTAACTCTTCAGGCTGTAAGAAATCATTTGTTAGCTGATAGAATGGAAGCAGCTCAATGGCACACCACTCTGGCTGACTTCTATCAGTTCTGGTGTGAGGATGCTAGAACTAAGTGTTACCACCTACCATATCACTTGGAGTCTGCCATGTTGCAAGCAAGGTTAGTCATTTCTAATTTTAAATAGATGTAAGATCACTCTAGGTCAATCTAAAAATCACCTTCACCTTCCTTTAGTCTGTTGGACCATCTTTCTCCATTCCTGTCTGTTTTTTGTCTTGGATAGAACCTCTTTCAATGGCAGGCCCGTCCTTTCTTTTATGTTGTCATCCCATCACACTTTTCTGTCTGCCTCTTCTTCTTTTTCCTGGTTCTTTTTCCTAAAGGAAGGTCTTTGCTACCCCAAGAGACCTTGTAATATGGCCATAGAGTTTTAGTCGTTTGTTTTTGTTTTTTTTTACAATAGTGGGATCCAATCACTAATAGTAACCCTGTCACTAATCTCTGTGATGCGGTCTTTACATGTGATACCTAGGATCCTTCTTTAGCATCTTAATTCCATTGCTCTGATCTAAATATAGGTCATTTAATACTTGCTTCTTTTGCTTTTCCTATTTCAAATCATACATTTGGAAAACTTTTCTTTGTACTGTAATCATGAACATTTTAAACTTAAGCCTAAAAGCAGATACTTGGAACACATGATTGTCTTTTTGTAAATCTTTTGTAAATTAAATTAAAGTTTTTGTTGTTTTTTTGTCCATAGATTGCTGGATTTCTTACAGCAGGATCCTGATTCCTATTTCTATATCTTTCCATTTCAACGAAGCAGTTTGTTAAGGGTAAGATGCTTCTGATAAAATCACCCTTTTTTTAAAAATCCAGTTTGATAAAGCACTAAAACCTACCTGTTCATATAATATAAAAAAAAATGCAAATATATTTGGAAGAATAATTACAATAAAAAACTCATAACAGAAACAAAATTTAATTGGCTTTCAGAAAATGTCAAAAGTTTAAATTTGACATCCTCCATATAGCGACCTGTTTTAGTCATTGCAACATTTAACTAATTGATACATTATCTTATTATAACCTATCATTTGTGACACTACTCTTTGAATACTTACAAACATTTTGTTTCTTGCAAACAGTAAAAAAAGGAAACATTTTTTCTCCCTGTATTGCAAAAAAAAAAAAAAAAAAAAACAACTTAGAATTTTAGTCTTTTATGTTCTTTACAGACATTACAAACAAAAACAAACACTTGTACACTTAGAATTGAGTAGTTAATCTTGCCAGTCTTATTAATTAGAATTTTAAATTGTTCTTAATTGAGCTTCCAGTTGTTAGGTCAGTCAATCAATTCCCTGCTGGAATGACCCTTGAAGCTAAAAAATTCCTAATTTACTAGTTTTTTAGAAAATCAAAGAAAAAAATATTATGTTGATATATTCTTCTTAATTCATTTTATTTTAGGGGAATCATGCTCTTCCACCCAAAAAAACAAACTGCAAACCTAAAGAGTTTACTGATACACTATCTCTGGTGTCTTTACTCCACAGAATGTAAGATGCAACATGATGGCATCAGAAAACATCCCATCCACTTCTCCCATCATGTTGTGCCACATGTGTGCGACAGCTACCCGGGGATGGAATCCAGCCTGTAACTGGACCAACAAATCCTGCTGTGTTGTGTGTGGCGGACTAACAAACATGGGACCTGGGGCCACACCTGCACGGGCCTGCTCAAGACATGCTGATAGCAGAGGACCAGGCAAAGTTAAGTGTGTTCTCTGCAACTTCGTAGTTGACATTAATGTCAAAACAGGTCCTCTGGTTCCAACACCTGGTCAAATCTGTAATACTTGTAACAACTTTGGCCACAACTCATGCGCTCGCTTCAATGTTTAGGTCATTTACAACAATAAGTTTCATTACCACTAAGTCTGCTACCTCTGACATAAAAATAAGTCTTTATTACTTATTAGGGTTTATATCAACTGTTGACCTGTAATACAGAAGCATTTTTTTATACTTGTAGAGTTAAAAAAAAAGGTTACATCAATTTCAACTGATATGCTTACTTAATCTTAATATTTTTATGATTCTATAATTCTGATGGATCACATTAATATTATTATTACTGGTTAAAATAAAATTTAAAGAATATGGCAAGCTATCGAATTATTGTTGCATATTATGCCATTTTGATTTTATCTATTTTTTTACTACCAATAATTCATAACAATACTAGTGTACTATGTGATTCTATGTTTTTTAATTGTTGGTAACTTGGCAGGGTTCTGTTCATTTATATATTTATTGTTTTTAATAGCTTTTTAAACTGCTCAATTCTACTCTTTTTTTTTTATATGTAATAGAAATTATTTTTGTGTATTTTACTTGTAATATGTAATATGTAATATGTTTTTATGTTTGAATTTCTAGTTGCACTTTTCACTTCACTTGACAATCAGGTATCTAATCATTTCTTTCTGGTATTTTCTGCCATTCTCAGGCTCTTGTTCAGACTGAAACTTGTTTATCTTGATGTTATTTGACTTCCAAAAGCTGCATTTTTCTTTTCTATGGAAACAAAATGTAAAAAAAAAAAAGAATGCATCCAAAGAGTAGTTATTTCACTCTAATTTGTTATGTTGTTATATGGTTTTGTTTGTTTTCTACTGTCAGATTTAAAAAAAACACTATGCAATAAAAATAAGATAAAAAGTGTCTTTCCTATTATATTGACCAAAACAATTTTTTTTTAAATATTTACATATGTTAAATCATTTATCTTGTTATGACTGTTCTTGACAAAAGTGTTTACTTTCTTACTTACGAGTGGAGCTTATCAACAGTACAAGTTCAAACCATTTGTTTAGTTTGTTGGCTTAGTATTAAAAATATCCAGTAATTGTTACTTTATTATCTATATCATTTCACCTTTTATTATCCCTTAGTTTGTTGAATCATTGGGGCACCACACCAGATCAATTGACCATTTTCTCCATTCCTCTCTGTCTTTTACCTTGGATAGAATTTCATTCAGTGACAGGCATGTCCATTCTTTGATGTTGCCTTCCCATCACTTTCTCTGGCTGCCTCTTCTTTTTGCTGGTACTGTTCCCTGAAGGATGTCTTTGGATGTGGGAAGAAACCCTGCTTGGGAAATTAATATGCTTTCAAACTAACTTCCTGGCTATGTGTTACATGCTTAGGAATGTCATCACCATGGTCAGGTGTTCAAACCCTGCCCTTTGACATCCCCTGCTGGAGTTTTGGGCTTGAAAGGGAAGTCTCTTCATTTTTGTAGCAGTTAGATCTACTTGCCTATAAATTCAATAAGTAAACTTTATTTTTATCTTTCCAATTCTACCTCAGGCCAATGGTTTGTTGTAACACATAAAAATTATTGTGGAAGATTTTTTTTTCTGTTTCTTTCACTTCATCTTTCCCTTGAGGCCTTGTGTAACTAATGTTCAATGCTGTCAGCTGACTGGCATTACTAGTAAAGTTACTTGGTTGGGTATACATTTGCTAAGTGGTATAGTTCCAACAATCTTATATATATTTCTCATGGGATTTTGTTAACGTCTGCCTGCTTTTTTTCTGAGACATAATTTTGCAAGTTAATGTTCCTGCATTGTTTTTAAGAGTCTAGATCTGACGTGCCTAAATATCAGGATCTCAAGTTGTAGTGCTTCATGATTGAACGGACTATCCTTAGTGTAGTTTAACCCTACTGAAAATAAAACTGGACTCCACATTAGCTGCTAATGGATCCTGCAGAAAATATAAAACATTTTATATACAAAATGATTTGTTTCAATGTGATGTTTTTTTATTACTTTACAATTCATCAGATCTGAAAAGAAATGTCTATTTTTAGCTTGCACATTGCACTTTGTTATTTAACACATTTATTTTTAGCAATAGAGCATTTATTTTATACTTTTATCTTTGTTGAAAAATACAAATCTTATTGCTACACCTGGTACTCAACCTGAACAAATATTAAAATGTGTTTTTTCACAGTTTTGTTTTTATTTAAATTATTGAATGTTGTATGAATTCTTATTTTTCTTTACATGACAGAAAATTATGGCCCCCTCTCTCACACCTAGTCACAAATCAACTAGTAAAATGACATAAAACAAAAAACATAATAATTGACTTCATCTAATTTAAATTATTATCATTTGATTTGGAGAGTTAACCCATTTCTTATGCCCTATAAAAGAGATTTTGTTGTACAATGTTTCACTGCTGTTGAGTCTGCTTGTTACTTCTGTTTGCTGAGTTTGTGTCTACAAGAGAAAGATGTCAGACATTCTACAGTAAGTGCCACACATTAAAGTATAAAATAAATGAGCCACTAATGACATCTTTTTTGTTCAAAACATGAGTTTTTATTTGTACTAAATCTGTGGACACATCAAATTAACATCAAACTATTTGTTGCTGCTGTACCCTGGGCAAAACAGTGCAAACAATGAACAGTCACCTTCATTAGCCTCTAAATCAACTTGGCCCACTGTGGAAATTAGAATTTCAGTGAGTCAATGACTACTATAAGGTTGATGAACCACTGCATTTAAAGATACATGGGTGCACAGAGAGCTCTAAATTTAATCATATAAAATTCCCAGCACAGACTGTAACAACAAAATTTCTATATCAACATTAAAACAATCAACAGTTCAAAAGTTTATTATAAAAGTTCAGGTAAATTATCTCAATCAATTAATCAACATGTAGATTATATACAGTAATATTACTTTCTTTAGCTGAAACAAAATACCTACTAACATTTGATTAGAGCAGAAACAGACAGCTCTGATTTTTGACTATTGTTAATCATGTACATAACTACAGACTATAGTATTCCTTACATAGCTCTGAAATACCTCATCTCTACATTGATATTTTAGAATAATCATTACATACAAGTACATACAATTAATTTTAAAAAAATATTATGTTTTAACAGTCACAATTATTTATTTTTTTTATTTAAAATATATGAATGATAAAAAAAACATACATAAAGGATTCATTATTTACCCTGAAGAGTGGCATTCAGTTTGTCAATCTTTGTTAAAGCAATCCTGAATTTAACTAATTTAAAAAAATAATGATGAGATAAAAGTTAAAAAGAAAAAAAAATGAAACTAGAAACTGTAACCTTTCATCAATGGTTGAAAATAGTTTTGAAATAAGGTTGACTTGTCACTATCAAGATTCCCTTTCATTTTACTTTTATCTAAAGATTAAGATTTCAGAACAACTTCATATAAAAAAAATCTAAATTCAAAATCCTTTGTAGCAACTTATTTTTTGCAATTTTTTTCATAGAAGCACAACTTAAATTTTCAAGCTATTTGAGAAAAATAATGAAGCCCTAGAGAGTTGTGAATGCTAATCTGAATTTTATATTCATGGGAAACATAAAAAGCAAAGTTATAGTTTTTTTTACCTTGTGCATTTAGTTTTACATACTGTTTTTTAAATTCTTATTGTTTTAATTTACTGACTTGAGTTTTGCATAAAAATATAATATTTATTGACATTTCATCAGTACATTTGTAAGGCTTACATAGAAATGTAAAATCAAAGATTAAAACTACAGATACCATGGGCTTGTGCATTTAATAAAAAAATAGCCAAATAAAAAAACTGGAAGTATTTTTGCTATAGAAATATACATTCTATTCACAGATTGACATTTACATTAATTAATTAATTAATTTGTCAAAGAACAAGAAACATTTTTTAATAGAGAAAATAAAATAGAGATTCAGAATTTAGAAGTCTCTGCAATCAATCATGGAATGAAAAAAAACTATTGTCCCAAATTATTTGGATTTTTTAAACATAATAATGTTGTGTGCCTATTCGCGGTGTTGTACAGGAGGTGACTGTCACAACTCAAAACCACCAACGAAGGCCGAACAAGCAATATAGTAAGTCGACAATTGCTTCAACTTTACAATACGTTTAATAATCAATAAGGCAATCCATCTGTCTTTCTGTGCTAGACGTCTGTAAGTAATCTCAAATAAAAATAGCGTCTTCTTGTTAGAGTCGACCTAAAGCGTTCTTATTTTTAATCCAACTATTCGTCACTTCCGTCACTAATTAAAACTTATCCCTTAATTATTCCCGAAATAAATCTATGTTCTAATCATGTCATAACAATAAACACAATTTTATTTTTCTAAACTGACTGATTTGGATTCTACTTTAAATTTCATGTAAATCTGATAGTATTTGTTTCAAATTAGTTGAGACATTTTATTTATGCATACAAAGGTAATAAAAGCTAGATATAAGCTGTTAAATCATGTGCAAATAAGTTCAAACCCTAAGAATAAGTAAAAAAAAAACAACTTTCCAATAAAATCAAAGTACAAAAAAAAGGTCTTTTAAGGTTATCATGAATGATTCAAAACTCTGTTACAATTCTAAAAAACTATAGCATCAATTATTAAAACATTTACATTATTTTTCAATCTGATTTCACCCATTAGCTAATTAAAACACTGTAAATTAATTCAAATATCCAATACAAACATAAATTTAAAAAAAACAACAGTTTTGGCAGATGAAGACTGAGGACTTAGAAATACTGGTGTGAAAACAAACAACAAAATGAAAGGTTTCAGCAAAATTAATAAATAACATCAAAGTTTACACCTTCACCTGAAACTAAAATTCAAAAAAATTATATAGTAAAAAAAAAAAGTCCACTATTCTGTTTCCTTGTATTTGAAAGAATCAATCGCATTAGAAAAAACTAACAGATTTAATTATTCTTATAAATTTGAACCTTGAGTCAGGGGCATGCAGAATCCAAAGGAAATGAACAAAATTGTTCAGGGCTTTGTTTCCAAAGGCCTTTCTGACTATTTCTTAAGATTTAAAGGTGAATCAATTCATCTGCAGTTTTGTTTTGAGTCATAAACCTGTATAGTAACTTCATAAATTGGCTTGGTGCATGATCAGGGAATGTCAATGGGATATATCTGTCAGATCTCAAAAATTCAGATTTTTCAAACATGAAATACTTTAGTAAAGTTATTAAAAAGAAATATTTTGGTTTCAATATAAAAAGTGAGAAACTATTCAGTTACAACGTACTTGAAGGTGCTTCTAAGTTGAATGGGGTGTATGGCTGAGTGGCTAATACCCTTTGGCTACCTATCAAGGAGGCTTCAGTTCAAACCCTAACTCAAGAAGAGCTGTGTTTGCAAAGTGCCTAAAGGCAGTAGGGAAAACCTCTCACCAACATTCTCCCACTGTTCCACAAAAGAGAATGGATCATAGAACTCTGGGCATGCTATAAACATGAAAGCTGCACTATACAAATACAAAATTATTAAAATAAAAACAGTTTGTTATCTGTCACTTTAACTTGGTTATATAAAAAACTAGTGCAACAAAATTTGCATTAAAAAAATTAAAAACGGAATAAAAGAGAATTATTGAAGCCAACAAAGGGCTGTGTGTGTGTGTTAAATTAATTTCAGCCAATTCTTTCTGAGCTTGAGATAACCAATCAAATATTTTGTACATCAATGTTTTCATTGGAATTTATGTGAGCTAAAAAAAAATATTATTACAATTCATGATAATACAAACCCAATGCATGCCTCTATTAATTAATTACATTATGCAAAGTATAATCCAAATATTGTCTGTCGTAAGAAATGTTACTCACCCAATATAAAGTGACTAAAAGAATTACTGCTACAACTCATTGTAGTTACTGAAAAAAAAATCTTGGTATTAAGTTGACAATAGCTGGGTAAAACCTACAAAAACATCTTATAGTCCACGCTGAGAAAAGATTGATGAAAAATAATGGTGACTAAGCTTTTACCTATCTAAAACTGCATGCTAATATAAACAGAAAGAGATTTAGCTTGCATTTTTGTTTTATTGAAAATGCTGGCCAATTTACTGACTGAAATATGCTTCGTTCATGAAACATTATGAGAGTAGCAACTTTAAATTTCTCCCTCTTGAAAAATGTCAGAAAAAAAAGAACATAAAAACAAGTTTAAAAACTTAATTGATTGAACAAAATATCAAATCTTGCAATAAATACAAAATTACAAACTCTTACAAAAGTTAAACATTTGAAGAAGTTAATATGAAAATTCCAAGAATTTTGTTTTCAAAATAGCTTTTATTGGATGGTTTGTATTAGTTATCCAATTTGTATTGCCAATATTTCATAAAACATTTTATATCAAAAATACATTCAATGGCACTCCAGTTGTTTCTAGCATTGAAAACAAAGCAAAACAATCCAAAAAAAAAAACTGGAACATTGATATGCAAAGAGTTCTCTTCAGCATCAAACACATTGACCATACAAAAATATACCATTATAAATATATACTATGACTGGCCCACTTCTGTTTTCTAGATGGCCAGTTAATAAACTAAAATGAATTGTATAGATAACATGGAATGACATTTGCTTTAAAAGAGACTCGGGGAGGATCTAGTTTTATTTATATATAAAACATACAAGATACTCTACTTGTCTATATACATGGAGTCTGCAACAACAACAGAGCTTGGTAAGCATTAAATACAAACCTGTCTCTCATTTACATTTTGGAGTTGTATTTTTACAAACAGTTCAAGTTTTAATATGCATGTATTTGTAGAGTAAGGAGGGGAATCTATTTACAGCATAACTATAAAGATATCAATAAGTTTGAGTTTTACACAGAGCTGCAAGATTGACTTTATGTGATACAAGAATTGCACAAAATAGTCTTCAACTGAATGAATTATCACAGGAGTTGTATCTCAACAAGGAAGTAGTGCAGGACCAATGATATGTCAGCATTGATTCACTGGATGCTGTAAGCAGTTAAATTATTTGATGATATCTAGTTGTTTTTATAATACTTTTATATGGGTGATAAGTGTCATCAAATTGATTCTTGGACTGGAATAACAGAATCATGATGAAACCATTTGTAATTGAATCACACTCAATCTCCTTCATCAGATGAATCCTCCAACTCCAGGGTCTGAGCTCTTTCATCATACAAGTTCTTGGCATACTTAATTTCCTCAGCAACCTAGACAATAGAAATGTATAATGTTGAATATTAATTCCCATATCAACATCTGAAAACCCTCAATAGTTGAAATAAATGTTACTTCTACAGATGCTAACAATATGAAGATGTGTTCCACCTTTTAACTCTGGAAACGTGGATAAAGATTATTATCAGCTAAATTAGGATTTAATATTAAGACCATAAGTTCAAGCATCTTGTTTCTTTACAACTGGCCTATTAAATGGCTACAATTAAATGTTCAATATATTCATTAATTCTTTTTTTAAACTATAACAGACCTTCTTGGCTAAAATGTCTTTATCACAGCGCACTCTTGGCTTATTGAGACTTGTTGCTGCTACATCAGAGCTGGTGTTGGTTTTACGAGTCAGCTCCACATAATATTTATTATCTGGCAATAACAATGTACACAAGTAGTACATATCTAGATACAACATTTTCAATCTAAATGTTATAAGTCTTTATTTGAAGGCTAAAACATAAAGATATCAGCAAAGGTTGTGGATCAGAAAGATGTTGCAGAGAGAGGAATGAAAGAGGTAGAAGGAAAGTCTTGCCCAAAACCTCACAATGTTAACCTTTAGCCATGTCCCTCTTTGTAGAGCCTAAGCATTACAAAGTAAAGACATATTTCCATCTGAGAAAGAAAAGGACTGATCCATAACTTCAGTTTAATGGTAAAAATATAAATTGATTTAAGTCTCACAAATGTTTTTTTTTAATTCTCAAAATTTCAAAATACTATAAAATAATGTCATAAGTCAAAAATTTTTATGCAGCTTAAATGTCTCTATTCTTTATTCTATCAGTCAGAGAAATAAATCTTTTTTTAATCCAAATATTTCTATAATGAATAGTGACCTTACCAGCAAAAATGTTGGAGCACTGAAGAATGTCAGCATGACTTATTTGTAATATGACTTCTGGTTTTAAGTGACCTTTCTGGTTCAAGAAAATGACTTGTCTGCTGGATATGAGGACAAACAAAATGCCTTCCCCACTCTTGCCTGAAGTTAAAGTCTCCATTGCAATCAGACTGTTGAAGAGAAAGAAATGTTCCACTTCAGTTTTTGTTTCAACAAGCTTCACTCTATTTATTCATTCTTTTTAGTAAAATACTCAGTAAATCTATCAAGAAGATTAATAAGTGAAATGTTTTCAGGGATGTTTTTTTTAAAATAATATATGAATGTTATGCTCTAGGATTAGGATCTTGTGACTATAGCTTTTAATTCAACTTTAAAATAATGTATTGTCAAAATGATATCATGTCCTAATTATGTCTTATGATTGATAATGAATTATTTATAATAATAATAATAATAATAATCTTTATTGTCCGTAAGGAAATTTGTCTTACAATTTGTGCATTATACAAAACAAAACATTATTTTAAAAAAAATGTACATTCACACAAGACTCACTCACAATTAACATATGAAAAGTTTACAATAGATTGGTTCCATTTAATGATCCGATTGCCAGAGGAACAAAAGAGTTTTTGTGTCTGTTTGTCCTTGCTATCGGTGTCTTGTATCTCTTTTGTGATGGTAAAATAGCAAAATCCTGACCCAAAGGGTGATTTTTTATTTCTAGAATCTTCTTAGATTTTGTGAGGATGTTTGCCTCAAACAGCTGCCCTAATGGGGTTTGCTTTTTGCCAATGACCTTACCAGCAGTATTTAGGATTCTCTGGAGTTTATTTTTATTCTTAGTGCTTAGATTGCCATGTGGGCAAAAAGATTCCTTGTTCAGATACACTTGAAAAGACGAAGTACTAATAGAATTATTTTTTTTTTTAGAAAAATACTTTAATGAGTAATTCTCAAAAATAGAAAAGTGCTTGTGTAATTTTTAAAAACGTAAGTAAGTAAAAGTAAAGTTCCCCTTTCAGACCTTGTGGTCTATAGGGCAGATGATGTAAAGGTCATCTGATTCTGTGGCCCATGGTTAACAAGGCCAGCACAACGACCAACCGCCTTTACTTTTCCCCCACTAATGTCATGTACCCATTAGAGCTGGGTGGACTCAAGGGCACCCGAAAATCCCGAAATAAAAATCCCAGTCTTCACCAGGATTTGAACCCAGGACCAAGCGCTTTACCGCTCAGCCACCGCGCCCTCTAATTCTTAAAAAAGTGCTTGTATAATTCCAAGAAACTAAACCAAAAAAAATATTTGGTCAAAGCTTTAAATATTCTAATATTATTGGTTCTCTGTCTTCTTTACTAAAATGTTTCTAGACTAAGTTTTTTTTTCATGATGTTAATTAAGGTTTGAAAAGAATGATTAAACTCTCAAAATATTAGAGTACTCACTATTCAGTGTAGTCATTTCCATTGAGCTCAAAAAGTGTATTCAATGCTTCAGACTGAGATTTGCTGTACAGCGGCAACAGTCCCCCAGGGCCTAGTGTGCAACGAGGCGGTCTCATTCGGCCAGGACATCTCTGGGAGGTCCTTAAGCTTGTGTCTCGTAAAGCATTAGCAAAGCCCGAAGTTAAGTCAAGTACTCCAGAAACAGGTTTAGTAACTGTACCAATCACACCTTTACCCATTCCTTTGATCAAACCCTGTCAATTTTAAATTAAATTAAAATAGATTTTAACCATATAATGTTTATAATTTTATTAGTGTGAGAAATCATGTATAAATAATAGGCTAAATTCAGAGTCTCATAAAAAAATTCATATTTTAGGTCACTAAAGTACTGTAAGCCCAGATTGAGCATGATACTTTAAGCAATTAAATATTTTTTAGTTTATGTAGAAGTTAAATTGATAGTTCCAGCAAATGAAAGTGTTACAGTATAGGCTTACAACAACTTCAATTTTTTTTTTAATTAGAGTTGATCTTCTACAACACAAGCCTTGATATTATGAGTGAACAAAGTATAAGGATACAAAATGTATCAAATGAGTGAAGAAATGTTTTCCCAATTAAAAAGTCAGTTTTAAGCTTCTACCTCAAATTTTACTTTCTAGAGTATAGCAGTATATATCTATTCACCTCATTGTTTTTATTCACTTAATTAATAGCTGTAAATATAAGTTAATGAATTATATTGTAACATATTTTTTTAGTACTTAAATCTTCAATAACATCTAGAAAAATAATGAATACATTTTCTGTTAAGTGATATTAACTGATATATTAATTGATATATATTAATTGATATATGTTAATTGATATGATAAATGATATTTATTCTGAAACTTAATTCGAAGACAAGCCTTATTATTATTATTATTATTAAGTTCTACAATTGTTTTACATATACATTACGAGTTATCGATTTATTTAGTGGGAGTATTTTTAGACAACTTGTACTTACTATGGGACCCTCATGAGCCCCAGATATGGTCTGAGAAATCAAACTGGTCACTCCACCCATCAGGCCATGACCCAGTCCTTTGATGCCAGCCTTCACATGGTCAGTGCTACTCCCTGAAGTGACATTCCTCAATGCCTCACGCCGTTGATTGTGCTCCTCATCAAAGGTAACAATGCTAATTCCATCAGATAAGGAGCTTACAACCTAGATGAGGATGTAGATCATAGAAACATTAAGGCATGGTTAGCAAAGCAACCAGCCTTCTACTGATAAAAAATTTTTCATTTAAAGTATATGTATTTAAAAAAAAAAAGTAGTAGTACTTACCTTGGCGGTTGAATTTGAAAATCCATGCGTGACATTCTGAACCAAACCAGTTATGTTTCCATCTTTGACTAAACCAGATATGCCTTCAGTGATATCATTGAATAGGCCTAATGGATTACCTAAGAAATCTACAGATCCCAAGATTTTGGCTGCCTGTCCAATCAGTTCCTGTTAATTATCAAAAGTAGATATGGAGAACATTAGTATATTAGTATCCCAAAGCTTTCTACTTTTAAAATGAATACTACAGGATTAGTAACACAATTACAAATGTTTTAGATGTGTACATGCCAAACCATCCTCAACATGAGTCCTACTTTCTCTTAATGATTTCCTGTACTTTATAATCAGCCTATGATGGCCACATTTTTGTTCTACTTCATGTGTTAACAACAACATTTGACAGATATATTTTTAGTAAACTTTGTATCTATTGTTTGCTTTTTTGTTTTCTATCTTAAGATGGCTTATGTTTTACTTTTGGTTCAGTAGGGAAAACTCTAGATTTATTCTATTTCTATGTACAGTTTTGTACCCTTGCAGAAGCAAATCTTTGTTTTTGTTTGACTTTAAAACAAATAAAAAGTTATTTTAAAAAAAAATGAAGTGGCTTATATTGCTAACCAAAAACAAATAAAACCAAGAAAAAAAAAATTAACCATGTGTGCACCATGTAGCCATCAAAAGTGAAGAAGATTAAATCGAGTCATGAGACATCAAGGTTTGTTCTACTCCAATGAAGAAATGTTATGTCCCAAAAAAAAAAACAATCTGGTTCAGTGATCTTAATAAATAGCAAGGGAAAGGCCAAAAAAAAAAAGATGAACAGAAATGAACACAAGAAGATCCCTTGCTACAGACTGATGACACTTTGGAAATTAATCAGAGCGATGAAGAAATTATATTAAGACCAGGAAAGTGATGAGGGGATAACATAACATAATAAAATAAAATGATCCATTTCCATAAAATGATCATTAATTTTAACAAAGTACATTCCTAAAATGAATTATAATTTCAACATAATGCATAACTTACTTCCTTAAAATGATTTTTGATTTCATTCACCAAAAAATTTTTAGTTTCAAACAGGTAAAACTTTTCAAAAGAACCTGAAGAAAAAACATGATAATTATTACTTGAAACTATACCAAGTGTAATCTCACTATTGTTTTTTATCAATTTATATATGTTTAGGAATATAATTTTAAAGTCAAATATTAAGTAATGATTACACATTAGTGGCTAAGACAGAACACATGAGTAGAACACTTACGCATCTCAATATTGGCCTGCTCAAAGGCTATCAATCTTGTTCCTAACAAATTCTTAATGGCCTTCAAGTCAGGGTTCAATTTGCTAGCTGTCAACATACTCAGTGTCACACGGTTAAAGTTGACTTTGATGTGTCCAAAATAATAGCGTGTCGACTGTATAGCAGTTGCAGCAGATAGAGCTCTGAAATATTCAATGTTACAAAAAAAAAACACTGAGAATTTCATTCCTTCGAAAGTATTTATCATTTGAAAACATATTAAGATCAGTGTTCGCCTCCTCAGAAAGAATTATTGTT